>JAGDQP010027528.1:0-24912 GCA_022664845.1 Lepisma saccharinum
CGGATGGTAGGGTCCGGATGTGGCTATCTAGCAAAGTTGTCAAGAAGTCACTGTGCAAGCTGGTGATGGCTTCGTCATGGTGTAAGGCGTGCTTACCTGGCATGTTTTGGTTCCTGTGGTTCGCTTGAACCGGATATTCATGGGTCAGCGTTATGTTCAGCTGTGACGGCCCTTTATGGATTTCATGTACCCAGCCAACAATAAAAAATTCCAGGATGACAATGCGCCATGTCACCGGGCCGCAATGGTGCGTGACTGGTTCGAGGAACATTCTGGCAAATTCCAACGCATGATTTGGCCCCCTAGATAGCCGGACGTGAATCGTATCGAGCAGATGTGGTATATCATCGAACGGGTTATTCGTACCCAGGATCCTCCACCTGAAACAACCACCGAATTGTGGACGGCAGTCGAGACTGCTTGGCTGCACATCCCTGCAGTGGATTACCAGCGACTTGTCGCATCCCTGCCACATCGAGTTGCTATATTTCGCCGTACTCGAGGGGGGTCCAGCACGTTATTAGGTAGATATTCCATGATTTTTGGCACTTCAGTGTATATAAAAATGAAAGTGAGTAGGTTTGTGACCATAAACTCACGAACCAATGAACCGATTTTAATTATTGTATTGCATGATGTTATTCATTGGTTCCCCAGCGTTTTTATAATATTGCTTTGATGGTCCAATTAACAGGAGTCGAAATATTATATGATCAAAATAAGTATGGAATAAATTGTTCGCATTTTAAATTTAAATTTCTGTTGTTGAACCAGAAATTATTTACCATAACAGTGCTACCTAATAAATCTAACCTTGGAAGAAAACCAGCAAATCCACATCAACACAAAACATTCATTTCCGTGAAGACATTATTAGTAGGGAAAGTAAACTTCAGAAACATAAGAATAAGTACATATTTGTCGTACAAATAAACGTGAAAAAATTAGAAGGGTCCGTGCTTCACGTTCATTCCAGTTAATTTCTCCAGGGACGGGTCATAGAAGTTTTCCAGGTGCTCCAGTTATTAGTGTTGCCAGCCAATTCAAAAAAATTATTAATTATTCAAATTGCTACCATACAATTAGACCTACTTGCACCAAATTTGACTTTAAGGTACAAGGATAGATATACTTCGCAGTTGTCACTGTTCTACGTGCAAACAATTCATTTGATATTTAGGTACTGGGATAGTGCACATTAAAAATATTCCCAGCTGTTAATGTGGCCAACAAATTCTATTCATACCGCACCAACGGTCTTCTAGTAAGTAAATAAAATTAACAGAAATTGACCCTCTTTCTAATTTTGACGGAATATTATACTTTGAAGATAAGTGTGTAGATTACAGTTGAGAGCAAAGATTTATATGTATGTGTTTAATGTTTCGTGTTTACCTTCGATATCATTATGGTTGTTAGCGACTAATTAAACTGAGTACCATACAATTGTTTCCATTTCCTTATACTCACTAATCACATAATCTTTCTTTTCTTTTTGTTGTAGGTTTGAGCGTGTCTTGGGCCCATGTGCAGACATTTTGAAGAGAAATATTGAGCAGTATAATAGCTTTGTTTCACTGTCAGTATAAAATGGATATTAGAAGAACAAGAAAACAAAGAGATGCGAGATGCAAAGAAGAGCTACGTCATCTCATGAATTAATGAGACTGTATAGTTTCCTGTGTCGAAGGCAGTTTAGTTTAGCTTTGAGTTTCTCGTTGATTAACGTTCTGTGAGTTTGCTTTGATAAGAAATGAGAGAGAGATCTGTGTCTTGTATCATTATAATTATTATTTACTTCACTAAGCGATGTCATAATTGATAACCAAGTAATTATTAAACATATACATATGATTAAATGTTAATATATCGATATAAAAATGTATATTTCCTTTGCTTTCAGTATACATGTAATTTTCTGTATGGTCAAGAAAATGGAAGTCAAAGAATTGTCATTTGTTTGTAAACTTAAAGATTTAAGTTTGGCTAGTACAAATGTCATGCTATATATGTTAGGGTGGGTGCTTTTTCCTTAATTTTATTGTAAAAAAAATTTAATATTTATAATAGAAGATTAACATTATTATTATCGTTGAATCTTAAAAAAATACAGAGGTTTATTAATTTGAATTATCTTTCTCTTAGCATTGCTTCAACGTTTCTTTCTGTGTTTGCAACTTGCTAAGTATTCCTAGCTTGCATATTCCCCCAAAACAAGATGTTGAAATGTGTAAATGTGAAATCCTTATATGTGGCTTTTGTCTGAAAAAAAGGTCAAGAAAAAACAGGTGTGAAGCACAAAAGTAGTTGTGCATGGTTTAAATTTTGATTATTTTCTATGACGTATAGACATCAAAATTACATATTTTGGTGCTGATTGTGGTTATTTATTCAGATCTTTTTCCTTTAAATAGTATTTCTTAAGAAGCTAAGTTTATTCATAGCATTTATTTTCTTCCTTGTTTGCTAAATTAGTTCTTCCATTGACTAAGTTGAGATGATCTTACAGGAAATACTGAATAGAAAACGGGACATTTGCAGCCCATTTTGAAGATAAATATTCTTGTAGTTTCTTCTTGTTGTTATGATGGTTTGAAATTAATAAACAGGTTTTTTTTATGTATGCAAAACATATGGAACGTTGAGCTTTTCATAATTGTGTTCATACAACAACAAAAATCAGCTTTCGTTTTAAGGAGAAGAATTTTGAATTTTATTTTCTTATGGTGGTTGACACTAAATCTAAAGACGTACATTTAAAAAAAAAAAAAAATCAAAACTCTTTGGATAACAGTTTGTGTCATGACCGTAGTATTGGTAGCCAGAAGTACTCAGAATATGAGTAATTTGTTTTATTAGCTGGGCTAAGTTTTTCTAGTTCACTAATGTTAGAAACAAACTGACTTGTGGTTCAAATCATGAAAATATTTTCTATGGGCTCTAAGAAGTTTACGAGCTGCTATTTCGTTAGTTACTTTGTGAATTTATTTTTACTAGATGCTATGAATAAACGAAATAATTTAATGACCATATATTTCACTATATTTTTTTCTATTAATATTCAGTCTTCGTACGTCATCTGTTTCCCATTAACTAACTTGAACATTATGTATCAGAATACATTTCTTTATGCATTCATCTCTTTGCAAAATTTTTGAGTGGAAGGAAAGATATTTTAATGATTAAAGCAAGAAATGCCTTGATAAGTACAACATGTTCATCAGTGTTGAACAAACCAAAAGAAAGCTGTCCCTATTGCAGAGCAAGTAAGCGAGAACGTCTGCAAATATAATATATAAATATCAAATGAAGACTGCATCAGATAACTTTTCAAAATATTGTTTGTTATAAGAAGAGGGGGGTAAAAGAATAGCCCGCTGGTAGGGCAATCTTTTTATGTACTAATATTAAATTTATACTAATATTAACTCCTATCTTTATTATTGCGTTACCACTAAGAAGTTTATCTAGCCTGATAACACAACTTTCAGTTTATTTTTTAGTAAAATTACATACAAAAGATACCATAAGTCTTGTATACAACTGCTCCCACCTGGTTTTATACAGTAGGTAAATAACATTGTCAATTGTGAAAAGGTAGCACATGTATACAGTTGAGGATGCATTGTGTGTGTTGTTGGTGTTACTGCTCATCGCAGTTACATTCGAAATGTGGTATAATTCCAATTAATGTATAAAACAAGAGAAAATTTATATATGCGTATGAGTAACTTTTATGTAGGGTAGATTTTGCAACAGAAAACAGGTGATAACATTTTCTTACTAATACCAATGGCTTCTAGGCGTAGAACTATTACATACGATATGCTGAAATGAGTATACATATTTCAGGTAGTGTGTATTGTGTTATAAAGTCAAAGTCAAATGAGATTGTAGAACCTATGGTTATTCATTAGTATAGAAACAAATGGACTAAACTGTCGAGTTCAGAGCTTTATTGTATGTTGTGCTACCCGAAGTAATCAGGAACTTTGTTTCCGTTCTTGTTCTCTTGAAGAGAACCTACAATGTTTTAGTGTTTTTCAATAAAACTCAGACACACTTCAATTGATGGTGGTGTTTCTTTTATTTATTTACAGGTTGAGTCGAAAGGATTTTCAACATCCGTTATAAAATAATTTTGCAAGAACCAGTAGAAGCGCACAGGTTTTTGAAAAGTTTACCTTAACTTTTTTCTTGTTGGATGACGTTTATATATATACCAGGTGTATAAGCTTAAATCCGCTGTTTCCCCATAGATGGCGTTCGTGAGCGTATGAAGCTACCGTAGACACGCCAGGCCTATTGTGTAGATGAGTTAGACCTCTGGCAACACGAATCAGTGCACATAATCAGCAAGTGCAGACAACAACACACAGTGTGACGTTGGTAAGCATGGCTAGTTTTGTGCCAGAAAAAGAGCATATGCGGGAAGCTCTGCTTTTCTGCTTTCATTTGAAGAAATCGGCTGCCGACGCGCATCGAATGCTTATGGAGGCCTGTGGTGACAGTGCTTTATCGGAAACAACGTGCCGCGATTGGTTTCGTCGGTTCAAAGACGGCAATTTTGACCTGAGTGACAATAAGCGTGAAAATCGGCCCAGGAAGTTTCAGGACCATCAATTGCAGGCGCTGTTGCACGAGGACGATACCCAATCGCAACAAATGCTTGCCGAGCAATTGGGCGTTACTCAAGCAGCCATTTCCATGCGTTTACGTGCAATGGGAAAGGTTCAGAAGATCGGAAAATGGGTGCCGCATGAATTGACCGATCGGCAGCTGGAGAGACGCCAACACACATGCGAAATGTTGCTCGCCAGACAAAGAAGAAAGTCGTTCCTGCATCGGATTGTGACGGTCGATGAAAAGTGAATATATTTCGCGAATCCGAAACCCCAGAAATCGTGGGTTGATCCCGGCCAACCATCAACATCTTCCTCGAGACCAAATCGCTCAGGACGGAAGACGATGCTGTGTGTTTGGTGGGATCAACAGGGTATCGTCTACTTTGAGCTGTTGCAACCGGGTCAAACTGTTAATGCCCACCGCTACCACCAACTGATCAACGTGCACCGTGCTCTGTGTGAAAAAAGGCCGGAGTATCAACAAATACATGACAAGCTGATATTCCTCCACGACAACGCCCCATCGCACACGTCAAAAGTGGTCCAAAACTACTTGGGAGAGACATAAGTGGGAGGTGCTACCCCATCTCGCTTATTCACCAGACCTGGCCCCTACAGTCTACCATCTGTTTGCGTCGATGGGCCACGCCCTCGCTGAGCAGCACTTCGATTCGTATGCAGACGTCCGAAAATGGCTTGATGAGTGGTTTGCCTCGAATGAGCAGGACTTTTTTTTGGCGTGGTATCCATCCACAAATTGCCCGAGAGGTGGGTAAAATGTGTCGTTAGCGAGGGAAAGTATTTTGAATAACTTGCTTTGCGCTTTCTATGAACACACCATGTGTTTTGCTGACTCCAAAACAGCGGATTTAAGCTTATACACCTGGTAGGTATATCTGTCGCGAAAGCAGTCGTTATGCCCGCCTTAAGAACCTTGGATGCTTTTACCATACGATGGATTTCCCCAAACTGTTAACTGATAATTTTGTTTCATAGAAGCACACACACAAAAAAATAGATTTTGATATTGACTAGTGCAGCATTACGTAGATCGTCTACGGTCGGATTATGCAACTGTACAATGAAAGAAACTTAAAGGTCTTATTTATGATGGAAAGTCGAACTTCGTATTTAGCGTAGATTTTTAAGTTAATTATTTTTCTTTACCAGGAAAGACTTTATGCTCATTGTTTGTTATTATCTAATTAAAAATTGTCGTATCAGGATGCATAAATTAAGATTGGAAATATTTTACATTGCCCTCTTGTCTTGAATATTTTTTAATACTAAAACAGAAAACAAAACGATCTATGTACTTGGCAGCAATACTAACAGTTGAGAATCAGTTGATCACGAGACCCAGGGTCTTGAAGCGTACTCAATATTAAATAAAATATCGTCGGATTTACTGGCAAAAGTACCAAAGTCCATTTTCCCAAAATTGTGATCACATGCTTAAAGTACTCAAAAAATAATCAGCCTATGACTGGTAAAATTAACCAAATAATAAATTAGGAGGCGTTATAGATTATAACAGATTTGCGATTCATTTGACAAATTCTGTGATTTATCAAACGATTCAAGATCTTTTATTTTTCATTTCTCAGAAATTCTGTAAATGTGACTTGTTTACTTTTACTAATAACCCCACGATAGGGTATTCAATGTGGATCATTTATCATCTGAATGCATACAGGTAATGGGGTTGTTCAGTGAAAACACATTGTAGATGCCAGAAAATACGCTCAGGTGCCGGCATCAGGCCAAAACGGCTTAACCGATTGTAATGAATTTTCGCACATGATTAGATATTGGTCCAGGTTGAACTTGAGGCATATTTTTAATAACCGGAAGTGACTGTGTCGCAAAGGAATAAATAAAAACAGTGATTTCATTGTTATAACAATGCAATAAATACATTATTTCCATGTTTAAGTTAAAAACAATCTATTATAGTCTCATGGCAAATATAGGAAGATTGTACTAATTTCTGCAAATATTAAAGTAAAAATCGTTAAAAACAGACATAAATAAATTAGTTTTATAAGTTTTTAAATTTAAATGTAGACTGTTGTAAAAAAAAATATGTAGATTTAATGTTTTAAAATATTATAGTAGTAGTAGTGATAACATTCAGCATATCTGCACCACGGAGGCGCAGCCCGCCACGTAGATCGAGTAGTGGTGAATGACCCAATGACTGTTGCAAACGTTGTTTTTTATTTTACCTCGCGCCAACGGGCGGGCACTTTTGCCAGTATGATCATAAAATGATTGTCGATGTACGGAAGACCTCATTAAAATTTCCTTGTAATATTTATTTATTAAATTAACAGTTCATTATCACTTTCTCAACTTGAATAATAAGATTTTAAAAATCAGTTGAAGCCAGAAATTGCGTCTGGTGTACCCTGAAAACGCTCATCAGAGATCTGCGAACACGAGGAGTGCGTAGAAATAGAAAATCTGAACTCGTTAGAATGTGAGTTTTATATGCTTATCCTTTTTACAGTTACAGTATTTAGTCAGTACTTAAACGATGTAGCCGCCTGCCTTTCCAGTCTTAAGTTGTCTGATGTAGTGAAGAGAAAATTGTGGATGCAATGGTGGTATATTGCTTACATTTTGTATTTAAGAGTTAATGTTTGCAAATAGAGTCCACGGCCGTTATACAGATTAGATGAGGCAGCTCATTTGATTCGGAATCGTCTCTTCCAAATAAAGCATTCTCACCTGCATATTCTTTACTCTGTTTAGTACATTTGAAAGTACTTTTGCAGTGCACTTGTACCATATAAAACGTTGAGGTAGTATCCCTAATACCATTGAGAATGACTGGGTTAATTAAAGAAATACCTATAGTAAGAGCTGTGCTGTACGTTTTATTGTATATAAAACCTGGCGTAGGGGAGTGGAGACTTCATCGTTGCTTGTTTAGAGTACAGTGGCGGCCTTATCAAAAGTGTACGGACTGTACCAACGCGTCTTCAATTGCCAATAGCCATAAGTAGCTAGCGTCATCACTGCTCGAACGGAGAATTAGTAAGAGTAAACTGCATTTGTTTTTTTATTTTCATTTCTGATCCCCGGTCGGTTCTTCTTTTGCCGTTACTAATGCCCTCGAAGCATGCCCCGGAACATGGTTTTGGTTATTTAGACTTGCCGACAATCCGTTGGGATCCTAGGAAAGGAGGCGGAACCTTGTGAATGGTGCCTGGCTAAGAGCGGCAGATCTGGATGGTTCGTTAATGGATGGTAAGTACTATTTTGGGTAGTTCGTCAGACCCTTGATCTCGCCAGCACTTGGGGAAGTGGGTGTCCATGTGCTTCAAGTAATCTTGGCGCTGAACCATTCTTGACTGCGCATCAATTTGAGATCTGTTGACAAGGACCCGCTAGTCTAGTTGGCTCCCTTACGAGGAAGGCGAAGTTGGACATTTATATCTTTTCACCAAGATATAACACCAGCGAAAAAAGACGATAGAATAAAAGTAGCTGAGGCAGTAGTAAAGAAGGCGCTCACAGTTTATGCACCAGCCAGTGAGAAAGTAAGCGAGGAAAATACAAGTATTACGATAATCCCTTTCTTATTATTCATAAACATAACTCACAATGTGGAAACGTTAACTACATTCGAAAACTCCGTAATGGAACACTGTTGATAGAAACAAAGACTGAGCAGCAGTATGCAAAGCTTCAGAAGCTCACCTGGTCCAATTCAAATTGCGCCCACCTCTTACTGAACTTAAGGTGTTCTCACGTACCTGAAGCTGAATTAAGAGCTCACTCGCCGCACAACTTGTTATAACTGTGCGTCGCATCGTGAGTAAAGAGACTGGGAATATCATACCTACTTAGTCTGATCTTCCTAAGGATGTGAAGGCAAGTTTCTGTTACTTGCCTTTCCGTCCTGGCATACCAAGTCCGCTCCGCTGGTTTACATGTCAGCCAGTGGCGGTGGGTGCTATTGTTTGCCGGTTGCGCAACACCCCGTTTTCTTAAAGTTATTTAATTTTTAATTCAATCACTCTAAAATATAGAATATGTAACAATATTCTTGTGATTGTGTACGATCCTAAACGTCGAGTTCAAACCGCCGATCGCGTCCTTCCTTCTGGAACGTTCTGTGCTGCGGTAGCTCAGCTTGTTACTTTGGTACACAGACATCTAATGTGTCAACGCAAACTGTGGTAACACACCGTTCTGTGCAGTCTCCCAGGTTATGTGTGGCATTAGTTTCCATAAAGTTACTAAATAAATCATGATGGTCTGATTAGCATGAAGTCCTGTGTTATACATTTAATAGAATTGTTCTACGTAAGTCCTTTGTGAGCTATTTCTGGGGCCGTAATTGGAGGAATATCATCCTGTACAGATAGCAGTTTCACACGGCTGGCGTAATCACTGTACGAAATGGAAAAAACCCTAAATGAAAAAGTTGTTTTTGTATGTACATACTTTATTTCATTACACAAAAAGACACAAACATTACGGTGTGTTCTATGAATATACAGCTTTAAAATGTGTATAATAAAATATTTGTTTAATTTGTAGTTTACAAAATTTGTAGGTAACTTTTCTTTCATAAAAGACGATTATTTTTAACTTTCATGGATTTACGTAGAGACCTATCCATACATAATGAAAGTAGAAAATAGACAATTTCAACTTCGTACACAAATTACAAAAATTGAATACGTGGCAATAACTTTATCGTGCTTGTAAACTAGTTAATGAAATGTGTTTCAAAAAGTTTTTTTTTTTTTTTTTATCACAAATAACTTATTTACAGCAAAGTCTCCTCTTAAAGGTGAAAACTAAAGATCGTTTCCAAGTCGTTCAAATTCCTCCATGAAGAAATCCATATCTTTCTTCTCCACTCCCGAATTCTGAAGTACCAGCCGGAAAAAGTTCGGAAATTGGCGAAGTGGTTGATAAGTCACCATCATGGAGCCTTCCTTCATCATACGTTCCTTGATCTTTGGTGCTACCTGAAAAATAAACAAGTTATTATTAATGATATCATTGTTGAAATCAAATATTGGATCTCATAGCTTCAACTAGAAACGATTATAAATCACTTAGAAAAGGAGAAGGATCAATTCCTGCAAAACAAATCTTAAAACTCAAATAGAGGAAATTATTTATAACGTAGAATGGCAGTTTAAATCCGAGACGCAGTGCAAAGATCACCATGTTATGCCATTTATGACTACTGTGTTCCTTCCCTACCACACTGTGTGGCTTCCACGAAAACTGGATTATAAAGAAAGTAAAAATGTCAACTCAGATTTATTAATTTGCAGAAAGCATTAATTTGAATTGACGGAGTATTAACGGGCAAGTTAACGGATTTTGTCCATTATTTCGGTTGCAAATTGTTTGTTCTGCTTTATCTGGAACTGGCCGGAAACTACAACTGAGAACTTAAAAGAAACTTCATCACAATATCTTATTAATGAACACTGTTGTTAAAATGGGGGGAAATAAAATTGTAGATTTAAAATTTCATGACAAGAAAGAAGTACAAGTAAGATTATTAACGTTTCTTAGAACATTGTGAGAAAAAACGTGCGGGGAAAATTTAGGATCTTTTTTTTTTTTTCTCGCGACTATAGTTTCGACCTATTTATTCCCCGTTACATTTCAAAATTCTTTCTTTTTGATTGAAATATGTCCTGAATTTGAAGTATGTGGACAAGGGCCCACTTAAACGAAATTATTAATAGTTTTAAGAAATTCTATGCTCATAAGACAGTAATGGGTGAATCCCTTTTAGACAAATACTTTGCTCTTATACTGCCGTATTGCAATGTGGTGATAGCGGCGAAACATTTGAGAAATGTTATTCTTCTGTAGACAACATAACCAGACAACTTGATTCATCATTTAAATTAGCTGAATAGGTGAGTGAATGTATACTTAAGAAAACCACTGACATGAAATACCCAAAGATTTCAATGTACGTTGTAAATTTAGTGTGGCCCCAACATGTGCATTTGCAAAAGTTTTGGCTCGATTACTAATAACGCTATATATAACCCATCACTATTCGGAGGTCTCGAAGATCAAATTTGCATAGACACTATATAAATTCTGCTCGTTCTAAGGAGTTCAATAATACCCCTTTCGTTGTTAGCTTAACGAAATTTATCTCTTAATGCTAACTCCGCTGTAATACTTGGTCGAAAGTGGGTCAAGTATACTCTACATGACTTCGGAAACAACATACAAAGCATTTTATATCATAATTTGCACCTATTTTTTGTTTTGATTCCTGAAGGTTCAAAGTCACTTTTAACCAAATTTAAAAATTCACAAAATGATCGATGTCGTTGCGTCCTATTCCAGCTTCTTTCTTTAATGATGCTCCTACACTTTATGACATACTGATATGTTCATTACAAAAATTACGTTTCATCTATGGCGCAGCAAGGCTTGCTTGTACTCGCCAGCAACTCACAATATTACGTCCTTAACTTTCGCTCTCCCCAATCCGCTTGGTGTACTCACATTTGCCCGCTAGGTTGCGAGTTCACGGCAGTATCCAATTTGCACAATTCCCAAAAAGGGGGAAATTTTTTTTAGAACGTAGCAATCCGTATTTTATATCCATTCATATCCCAGGCTTGGGGGATATTTCGGAAAACAGAGCCAGGGAAGATTTCGCAGAGGAGAATTCCCCCGCTTCAAATCGAACACTGGTTCAGGGATCCATATCTCTGCCACTGAGGGTATGGATACAACCCTGGAGCTATGGTTACAGCTAGCTCGTTACCAATGAAAGGGCCAAACGGGCTATGGACTAAAGATTGCTGTATTCGTGTACATTTGCTTGTATAAGTGAATGACAAGCGAAAATTGGAAAGACTGGAAACTAGTGAACATACCGAAAGATTGAAATAAACAATTTATTGTTGGATGACAATATCTATTTACTTTAGTTTAAAGTACGCACTGGAGTTACTTAATCTATTTCCTTGTGACCTTACCTTATGTAATCTCTCGTTAAAGTCCGTTTGTGATTCTTTCCCTCGAAGCGATTCTGGAATGTACCAAAAACAGACATTCGTACATTCTGGCTTGGAGAGAACCAAACGAAAATCGTTTCTCTTCTTGATCTGCTCCGTAAAGTAGTTGGCGTTTTCAAACACTCGATCTACGTGTTTCTCCAGTCCTGATGTACCCTGTAACAAAAAAGCATGGAAAGAATATATTTAATGCTTAGTTTGCTCCTGTTCTATCAACCTGATGTTCAACTAGAATTCATTGAGATTATACCAGCATCTGATTGTAACTCCTTTCGTATTGCTATGAAGATTGAATTCAAACCTTATAAGTGAGGAATATGCCTATATTCGGTATCACATATGGACAGTTGGAAACAAGATATTAGACCCTAATGATCTAAATGCAAATAGTCATATAGATTTTCATTCAGTGTAGTCCAAGCTTCCTTGTAAGGTATACATTCCTCTAGTTGTTGTATAGTCTTAGACAAATCGAAGAAATATGTGGGTAAACCCAGGTTTAGCTGGAATGTACACGAGTATACTTTTGTCTGGCTATCATGGTCTAATTCTTAGAAAAATGAAGAAAGGAAAAATCCAAATTTAAGTTGAATCTGGCCTCTCAACAACCAACATGACGCCCTATTGATGTAAGAATGACACGCGCGAGTTACAACGTATCATCATCTCTAAAATCGATAAATAGTTTTGTAGTTACACTTGTGACTAGTTTCATTATGATACATAGAGTTATAGCTTTTATATATATATATATAATACTTCGGATTGTAATTTCGGAGCACGCAAACTTGAAAAATTGTTATGTTCATTTTCGCTCCTAAACAACTAAACGTATAAAAAAAAATCTGTATAGTCCAAATTTTCTTATAAGCATACTTTTATTTGGTTATCGTTCACTAGTTTCTAGAGAAAACATAACACAAATATAGGTAAAATCCGTCCCCTCTGCAACTTATTGCGACAATCATTTCGTTAATTTGCACTTCCGTTCTACTCATAACGCATCAACAGCCTTAGTTTATTGCACACAAAAATCAACGACCTCCAAAAGCTTTAGCAGTCATTCACTGTCAGCTTCTTATCCATATATACTTTATTCGCGCTGACTTTGCACTATAATTTAGTACAAGGCTAATTATGTCTAGAGTTCTATGTAGCACAGTGAATTCTAATTCAGTTATTTTACACAACTAACGTATGGGAAGGCTATAATTCGATATGAAACAACCAGAAAGTATACTCATGTTCCAGATAGACCATTTGCCTTGAACTAATTTTGGTGCAAAGTTACCGCGAATGAGCTATAGAGTCGCATTCTGTTCTTCGAAGGACGCAGGGAATGAAGAATAAGTATATAATGTATTTTCACACAACCTAAAGGTCACATGGGCTCACAGTTTATTCAAAGTGTGTGTGTGTGTGTAATGTCCATAAGTAAAGCGTGCATCCTCAGGATAGAAGTGGACGAAAAGTGGTGATCTTGTCGTGTAGCAAAATACTGTACGTGACGAAATGGGATGATCTTGTCGTGTAGCAAAATACTGTACGTGACGAAATGGGATGATCTTGTCGTTACAGGGTTAAACCCCAAATGGATTAATTCTACAGGAAGCTTATTTCCTAATGAAGAGTGCTTTGTTATCTGTAGTTCCATATCTAAACATATATAGTTTTAGTAAGACTCGAATAATTTTAACTTAGAAATACGATATGCTTCCTGTACAGACACGGCGCAGCGATGTATGAAATGTGCCGAGCGTACCATGTAAAGAATCTACAAGTTAAGAAGATTGGTGGTGTGTATTTTCGAGATGCATACACTCACAGTAATCAAGAACTATATGGAAAGAAATGTTGAGAATATATTTGCAATATTTTTTTCTTCTTACCTTTGCTTTCCACATGAACCAAAACTTGGCAACATCTGCTCTTCGACCACATTGGACATGTTTGTCACCTGTGTCGTATTTGGTGTTGTAGAATTTATCCTTTTGGAACAGATATTGAGCTGCAGCTGAATGGGTCTCTGTTAGAATATCCGAATGGCGAACCAAGAACGTTGAACACTGTTGAGGAGCAGCCAGAAGTTTGTGTGGATTCCATGTAACGGAGTCAGCTCTTTAAATAGAAAAGGTGGGAAGAAAACGTCAAGAAAACTCAACTATAGGAAACTCAACCACACAGACAAAGTAATTCGAAAGGCAGAACATATTTTCTTCTTAATTTTGTTATAATGATTCTTTTGTTTCAAAGAGGTACAATCAATAGATTCAGTTCTCGACTTGACCTGGTTCCAGAATGGAGATGGAGGGAAATACAGGGGTGGACTTTTTCTTCAGACCAACACATACATATTTATTTCTTCTGTGTACATAACTGGAATTTCCAGCTTAATATATTCTTTCCACTTTTGTCTTCATCTATTATCCTTTATTTCCCCACTTTTCTCATCAATTAATTAAATATGAAACTAGGTAATTAACTAACTTGAGTTCGTTTGGTTCTAAATAGTGAATAGAATTGGGATTGAGTAAATAAAACAATAGTCTTATTATTGACCCCAAACACGTCTTTAAACAGCTTATAGTATAGTAAACTGTGTGGATGCAATCCTGAATTATGACTAAAATTAATTCAAGATCAAATAAAATGCCAAATAGTTTGTTTTATGTTTTGTTTGGCTCCAATCAGTTTCAAGTAATTGGCAAAATCGACAATGCTGCAAATTTGTCTTCTGTCGAGAGCCTTAAATCAATTTTCTAAAATGCAGTGGCTACATGCACGCCTAATCGTGACTCCAGTTCCACCTTTGTGACAAGTAAAGGTCAGTAATATGCGTAATGTGCTGCGTTGTGTTCAGCGGACTCGGCGGTCTAGGCCGCAGAGCGTCAGCTTACTGCGTTGAAGGCTCGTATTTGATTCCTGTTCAGGTAATTTTTCCTTCATAGTTGCTTATATAGGGTATCCCCGAAATAGTGGTACAAACTTCCGGAAATGATAATTTACATCAATACAAGACAAAAGTTCCTTTGAAGAAACAGAGGCGCTGAAAGTCACGGCAGCATTGTCACTATTAACGTCATAGCTTGATAAACAATGACGTAAGCGATGTCGGAATAGCAAATCACACTCGAAGTAGTACCCGATACATCTACTTAAGCAATGTTTTTGATTAAGGAAGTGCCGCAAGGACAGGTTTCGCAACCTAAGAATTTAATTGTCAAGAAATTAAATGGTTTAATAGAACAACACAGAAATCCCCTCTAAGCTGTATTTGCCAATTATAAACATAACTTAAATAGATGTATTGGGTACTAATTCGTGTGTGATTTGCTAAGCCTACACCGCTTACTCCATTACTTGTCGAGATATTATGTCATTTGTGGCAATGTCACTCTAACTTTGAGTGCTTGTAACTCCGAAACTAATCAGATTTCGGAATTTCTTCAAAGAAACATTTTGCATGGTTTAATGTAATCACCTCCCGAAGTTTGCACCAGAATTTCAGGAACACCCTATATAACTTATTAATTAAAATGTTTTAACAATTTAACGAGCTTGGTCTGGGTTCCATCGTCGTGGCGGCCAACCTTCTTTACTTCCATTTTAAAAAGCAACATTTATCAGTACTGATATTGATTAGTAATAACCGCTCCCTTGTATTTTTATAGGTACATATTCTACATTTTAACGCACTTTGGAATTTTACATGCTTCACGAACATGGACTGCCGAGAAATCGAAGGCGGGTTAGTGTTGAGGTTACACATTTTTATTCTCAAGGATGTTAATAGCAAGCATCTATTCTTTTCCCTTTTAAAGTTAAACAAGACCTTCTTTCATTATTTTTGTTGCTTCCCTGTATTCCTTAAAAAATTAAAAAGGAAGAAAAGTAGTTGAAACCATAACGGTCAACATATTTTTGAGAAAGACTAGTACTACGTTAAATCATTTTCTTACGTTTCATATAAGTTTTGAACTTCCCACACATTTTGTAATAAACACAATCGTATAATCATATTTACTGTCAAACGGGTGTCATGTCACAACAGTATGAAACCACAGGAAACTGTGATTAATTACAGAAAGAAACTGGAACTGTGACAGATGTACTGGAACAGTTTAGCCTTTGGCTCCCTCGCCAAAGGACGCGCCTACTACATTCGAGTCACGACTGACGTGACTCTAGCCACAGCCTTAGTAAAATTCTGAACTTTTACACGATACACGTGTTGGGATAAGTAAGTTATTACTTTATACAGTCGAATAATACAACTCGTATTACATTATTTTCTTAACCTTTGTTGTGCATACAAGAGTTACAAAGTGTTCTTACGTTTCGTTATGAGTTTTGACTAACGTTTTCGACTATTAGATTGACTGGCGAGGCATTGTAGATACTGTAATTTCTTCTTAAGCATATACCAGTGGTTCAGTTAAGGATCTCGAACCAAGCTAATCCGGGTTCGTTCCACCAAGTCCGTTATTCATAATTTCCCCGTTACAGCTTTCTGCTTTAGTCCACGAACAGGAAGATAATTTTCCTATCTCGGAATCAACTGAATTACTTCATGTAAGTTCCCAAAATATATAGAGTAACTTTCTACACCGAACCGAGAGCCATTACCATTACCATTGACTTGGGTGAGACCACAAAGTAAATAAATATGCAGAGAGAGAGAGAATAAGGGCATTTGACCTGCAGTGCATTCTAAAGACTTATTAAACGCATGTTCAAGTAGTTAGGTACTCCGCTCTGAACTTCAGGTGCTGCTACATAATGGACGCAGTGGTGACCCCTGCACGGCGGAGTACCTAACTATTTGAACATGCATTTAATAAGTCTTTAGAATGCACTGCAGGTCAACTGCCCTTATACTCTCTCTGTATATGTATTTACTTTGTGGTAAGACCCATATTTTTCATGGGATTTTTAGTCCATATTCAAAAACATAATATGTAACAAGTCCTTGTACCTTTATTCTCAATTAATGGGAGTATTGTATGATTATTAATCAAGGCACTTTCTAAAGTTCTTCACAAATGTTATATGGAAAAATCACCAACGGTGTTTTCTTGTAACCTCATTTTCTTTTGATCTACTGCCGTACTTTGCTTAAGCTAGTTTCATATGTTTAGTGTGTACAGCAAAAGTGAAATTTCTCTTTTGTATATATTTGTGCTTAAAAGCACTAGGAATAGCTTCCACCTTTAATCAATCACTAGAATGAAACTTTTTTTCTATATACCTTTCGATTCCTTTCAACAAGTGTCTCCATCTTTTTGACATAAGAGCACCTCCACCCCATGCTGCATCCACGTGCATCCATAGTTTGTATTTCGCACAAATGTCTCCTATTTCTTCCAAAGGGTCGAATGCACCCAACACTGTGGTACCTGGAAAAAATACAACAAATCTAATTAACACTTCCCGTTGTCGCTCTACGTATAGTTGTAAAACGAAACTGTTTTAAACTTCGATATTAGATTGATGTGTTTATCAACATCTGCGGTTGCTGCTTGTCTTTGATCTCTTACTGTGCATGGAAGAAGGATGAGGAAAGTAGTGACAATGGTCTTAATTCGAAGCATGCAGCGCGATTTGTCTGGTATTGTTAAGAAATAGTGCAGGAAACTTCAACCAGGAGACCGACGTGCGGAGAATTAGAACTTGAGTCTATTCCCCGATGTGGATTCGTACGTAGCTACCTCATTACACCAATGGAGATAGATGGGTCTCTTGTTATGGTACCTTGAAGTTCCACCTCTAAACTCCAGATCTTTTCCTGCCACTTTTCTAAGTTATGGAAAGATCAAAAGACAATCTTGGAAAGGGAAAAGGATTGAGGTTTTAGAATTGGTTGATGTGGAGTCAAAAGTGCCATAAAGAACGTACTTTAGCTGAGATATTTGACTCATCCAACCCATGACATCACAATTTGTGGACAATGATATATCTTCCACTGACCACTAAAAGCAAGTTCTTTAGTATATTATTTTGTCAATTTATATCAAAGATTACCGTAAACTCAAATATTGATACGAAAAAGGGAAGGTAGTTAGTTGAGCGCAGTAAAGTGTTTTACGAATATCTACCATTCGATTTCTGTCCTTTTCTTGGTGTATTATTTTTCGCCGTCAGTTGAATTTCGATTGAAACCGGGATCTCCTAAAGACCCTTTCACGTATCATACAGAAATTACATTTAATCACTACATATTTTAAGAGTTTACATTAGAGACGCTCCTGCCAGAAACCTTATGGATAAACCGATCTATTTAATTACGGTTAAGTGTGCTTATTGGTTGATATATTTGTCAAGTTCCATCAGACCAGACTAACCTGCTGTGGCAGAAACCATGAAAGGAGCTGCGCCTTCTTCTAAAGACCTTTGAATCTGCCTTTCCAAGTCTAAAGTATCCATTTTACCAGAAGCATCGCATTTCACAAGATAAACGTTGTCGCTTCCGATCCCTTCGAGAGCTGCCATTTTCTTGATAGAATAGTGGGCATCTTCGGACGTGAAGACCACGAGTCGCTGCAAGCCATGAAGTCCTTTCGCCTACAAATAAAATAGTGCAAAATGAGTTGATAAAATTTTGTTAATTTTAAGATAATTTTGTGCTTATGTGTTTAAGGGAATTTTCAATAAATACTTTAATCTATTCATTCTTTCTCCAGGGCCAGGGCCATTAAATGCACCAATGCGTCGTGAGTTTAATGAAATGTTAATAGGAGCAAAATCAGTGTATATAGTGCGCGCAGTTCAGTCACTTAACCCAAATATAAATTCAAATTCGTCAACTTTGTATTTTGGGGTCATTTTAGTAACCAATGACTTCGACCTATCTCGACTCAGTAAGCTGTGAAGTTTTTTAAATCCACGAGCATCCAAGCCCCAGTTGGATTCGAACCCAGAACCTCCTGGCTGCCAGACTGGCCACTCCGTTTCATAGAAAATATCAGATGGGATTTGGATTTCCAATTCCAAATTATTCCAAGCAGATTGGAAACAAATTTCACTTGGTTAGGTTGTTTGTTACATATTAGTGGTGCGATGTTGCTTAATTGTGGAACTTTTTGAACATTGGCAATAACTGGAATGAATTGGTAAAGCCGGGTAAACTTGCTCGAATGATCTGCTGATATTGTAGAACGCTGACGACGCGTTTAAGAGAGAGGAAAGGAAATGGAGGGAAGCCGGGAGAAAAGGTATTTTGCATATAAAGAAACCACTACACTACCTTTATATCCGGCATAAACCAGTATCGTGCACAGTTGATGCCATAGCCATTTGCCATGGATCCTCCTGGGCAGAAGATTCCATCGCCTTCAGGAAACCCAACAATCCTTCTCATCTCTTGAAGGATGGATTCCTCCATCAGTGTGAAGACTGGAGCCACTTCGTACGTGTATACGCTTGGATTCAAGGTGTCCGTCAACCATTGTCCCACGAGACCGTAAGGATCCAAGCTGGAAAATAGACCATAAACGACTTTATTAATAATTAAGTGCTAGGTACACATTAAGGATATTGAACTGTGAGCTTTGAATTATGAACCGGAGAGCATGATATACTTCCATATACTCTTATATTTAATTTTCATTTCTTGTAAATGGCTTTTGAGATTGTATGAAATCTCATATTTGCTAATAAAAGTCTTTCTGGGTCTCTTGTCTTCATGGAGTAGATAAGTTACTAGATTCAGTCGTAGTCCTTGTACACATTGCACATTGTCCCAACTTGCCCAGAGTTACTCTATTTTATAGGGCTGTTGAGATTAGTTGCGAAAAATTCAAGCAAGGGATAGTCAATTAAAATCATCTTGTTGTCTTGTAAGTCAGTTAGAAAATGGTATAGCATCATTATAATAGATTATAGAATTGTAGTATAACTATGATCAACTTCATGTTTAAAGTATATAAATATTGTCGTTCTGAAAAAGTTTTATGGTGAAAGTCTTAGAAAATAAAAAGGGTTTTATAAAAATAAATCGAAAATTGTAAGAAATTATATTAAAAGATTAAAGTTGGATACTGAAAAGTTATCAATTAAGTTGTGAAAGATCTAGAATTAAATAGTTCAAGAGCTGAAGAGTTCTAAAGATGAAGGAATAGTTAGAGTGTTGTCAGTTGATGTTGATAAGAGAAAGGATTAAGAAAAGGGTTAAGTAAGTTTTGTCATAATTGTAGAGGGCTCGGATGAGTTTAAATTGAAGTTGAGAAAATTTGATAAATTTTGATATAAATCTGTAGTCTCAACTTTAAAGTTGAATATTATTTTTACGAAGAAAATGAAGTTAAATATAGCCAATTTTGGTAGTTGGATTACTAATTAGAAATTCAATATATAGATAAAGAGAATGATAAATTTTACATAGAGCGTTGAACAGTTGTTTGCGGCCTCTAGAATATAAGGGGCACTGAAAAATCATATGATTAGACTATCTTCAGTTTGCGTGGGGGAACAGTCACAGATTGAGGTGTCAGATATATATATATATATATTATGTAGATTATGTGCTTTAGTCATACGGTGCTGAGATGTTAAACGAATTAGTAAGGTAATGGTTTGTTTGTTGGTATTTTTGTGAGCTGTGGACCAGGGTTTGTGTAAGTGAGTGTTGATAAATGATCTATTAAGTTGTGAAGCTAATTGGGGAGTTTGTAATATCCACGTTTGCCAAAATGTCCGTTATTTTTTTCCGAATCTTGGGCATCATATCGGTCTTATTTATTTTTATATTAGTAACATTTGGTGGTTGAATGGCGGTACGAGCTAATCGGTCAACTAAATTGTTGGAATAATAGGCCCTGTTCGTCTATTTTGCCCAGCAACAGGGCTTTTGTAATTTATTTTATTATTCTCATTTGTTGTCAATTAATTTCAGTTTCAGGTGTTTTCTGTAAAGCATGAAGTTTATGGGTAGACTGTAATATCAGCCACACAGGAAATGTGCTTTCTGATTTGATCCAACTTAAAAGTTTTAATCTACAAGTAGTTACCAAGAATTGTTGATACATTGATTGCATAAATAAATTAAAACGTCTTAAATAAAGAAAAAATCATTTTTAACTGATTTTAGTCATTCCTAGTAAATACAGTAAAACAGGTCCACGGTACTGCCTTCATTGGTAGGTCAGAATTTTTTTCACTTTCGGGGACAGGAAGCAATCATTTTTAAAATTCCTAGTTACATTATGCATAACAAGGCTTTGTGTAGTATTCGCTTTAAAGTTTTACTTTTTTCATTAGAAATTATTGGTTCCTCCCCACTGCCGATCCGAAGTCCGTGGCTCTAACTACAGGACCACGGGATCTGAGTAAAAGCCATAAAAATAATACGAAATCGTATAGAGAGAATTTCGCCTAGAAGATGTGCAATATTTTAATCGTCGTGGGACGTAGCATTTATTTTCAATTTAAGCACTGCCTGTAACCGAAATCTGCTGTCCTATATTCTTGAAACCGAGTAAATTTTAAAATTGACAACTCTTAATACAGTCGACTCGTGATTAAGAGAGTCCCGGTTAACAGAGGCTCCGGATTAACCGAATCGGTGCGCACGATCTATCTAGTACACCTTCGCGAAACCTCGGGTTTGTTTGACTCAAAAATCGATAAAAGACTTTTGTAACAAAAATTAATTTACAAAATCGTTGTTTCTCTCACTAGTATAATTACATATGTAAATTTTTGTAATGTAAGTATTAAATAAACACTGACTTTATATTAATCTAGCTAGTTATCGTCAAATTTTGTAACTCACTAATTAAAAATATCAGTATTATCCGAGCTCCTTCGTATCCGGGGTAGTCTCGGTCCCAATTAACGCGGATAATCGCGAGTCTACTGTATTACTTTCAAAAATTTTCAGAAGGAAATAAGAAAGAAATACTTCCAAATCTGAAAACAAACAGGATGTCAATATTACGTGAAAGCTGATAAAACTCTTGGCATGAGTGACGTTAGGACTTGAGGAATTCTTTTAGTTTTATTTCAAAATTACAAATTCCTATGTGGTTTTCCTTCGTTGGTGGTGAATTTACTGCAAAGAAGTATCTTTGTTTTCCGCTCACTTTGAGAAGTTCTTTACGCTTGAAGCTATAATAAAGCACAGGCTATAATTAAATGAACATATAATGTAATACGCAATGCATAATGATGATACTATGCACAAACCGTGAACGAAAAGCATACATGCACAAAACTGTATACAACGCGAGAATAAAGGATATAAACTACAAGGAGGGGATAAAACGATAAAATAAGTTATGCATACTTAATACACAAAGAACATGAAATTAACATGTTTGAAGTTCGAGTTTGTAAGCAAGAAGTTGTCATTCATGTAAATTGCAACACACGAAAAAGTTGCAAAAGATGAAACGAAAGCAATTGCAATATGGGTAATTCAAATAGAAAGGAAAAGGAAAGAAAAAAACGAAAGTAGCAAGTAGCCAACAAAGACGTAAGGGGAGAGGATACGGTGAAGGATAATAAACTAATAACCAGCTATTATAAGTAGGAAGATGAAGAAATACAAGTAGTGCCAAGAGAACGTTATTATCCTGTATACACACGTAAGAAGTAAAATGACGTCAAGGTCTTGATTACACTTGTTTGAAAGAAAGACTCTCGTGAGGAAGGTAAGCTTGAAACCTTGTTATAGTTTTACATGGTGTATTTAAGTTTGAATGCAGTACTTCGTGTGCAACTAGAAGAATAGAGATACGAGTTCCGGAACAGTGTCTGGATAAAAGTTGACAGTAACAATTACAGTGGAACCTCGTTATATAGAACCTCAAGGGGAACAAGAACATTTCGAATTATCTAGGTTTGTATATAAACCTCTATATATCGAAACAATTTCGATATATAGAGGTTCTGCAATCAAAACTTCGAAATATAGAGGTGCGATGCCAAGTCAAGCCAGTATGAAAATTCGAAATATCGAGATCTTCCTAACCACTCTCTCGATATACAGAGGTAAAAAGACACATGGGAGTGATAGTAGCTTCAAGGGGAATGGACGTACTTCGATTTATCACGGAATTCGATATATCGAGGTTCCACTGTTCACATTTTCTGATCACAAAATCACAGACGAAATGTTGAAATACATTAGAGAAGAATTAACTAATATAACTAACCGTTTCACATGACTGCATGTCAGAAAGCAATTGGAAATATTTCAAACAATATAATTCTCAGTGTACTTTACATCAAAATTGTACAGAAGAGAAAAATCTTACGTATTATAAAAGCGTAGAAGAATATTTCATGTGCAAATATTATTGGATCATTCTGCAAGAACGAATTTTCCGAAACCAACTAATAAAAATCTACATTATTATTGTCTTAATTATTTTCAGATGTAAAGTAAATAGTTTTAATTTTTCCCTAATATATATTTACTTTTGTTGCAAAAACTTAAAAATGAATTTCATGATCTCGACCAACCATAATTTTAATATCGATCAAACTAGTTTTTTTTTTCTTCAAAACTCTTGTAGAACCTGCATTACTCTTTACCAATTAGCTAATAAATGCAGAGGTAATTATCCAAATAATACAATATCAATAATAATAATACAAATATCATGTGTAAAATTAATCTAAGTCAAACCAATGAGACTGTAGACTCAACCAATGAGTTGTTTCGAAGAATACGCGCTACCTTAAAGGAAAATCCTAACAGAGTATTAAAACAAGCGAAAGCGAAGGACCTATTAATAAGTGAGGGTGTTTTGAATACGCGTTGCAGAATGAAATTTGTAGCGAAGAGTTTGTTACGATATCAAATGTCACCTGGGAAAATTTACGATATCAATGTTAGGAAAATCTAATTTCTATTTCATTTATTATATTAACGGGAACTAAGCTGACTTTTAGACGCACATCACAGTGTATAATGACATGTAGGCCAGCGATCTAGACCCGTCCTAAATTTTCACCATTCAATATGAACACATGTGTTCATGATAAACACTCTTCACCATAGTAGATTACAGAATATAACTAATTGAATACTGTGGATACATTTTCATTTTATATATTTTTTATTTTGTGCGTATTATTTGCTTGACTTAATTTTACGCATCAGTCATGAATAATTGCTTCAAGCGAGGAACAAGAATTAACATTCTTATCCGTCTTAAAGCCACGTTAAAGTCCTGATTCAACTTTACCTAGAATAATCATTTTTGACAATCTACAGGAATTGTAGGTAAATTTTATCAAGCAAACAGTAAAGTTTAATAAAACTTATTTTCCTCTATTAACCAAAAATCATCTAATCTGAACACTGATCCTTGTATTAAAAAATAAAAATAAGGCTCACTTGACACGGAAGCACTTATGCTACGATAAATTGTAGCATTTACATACCATATATTCCATAGCATTTTACCCTATTACTCTTTGACACGTTAGCATTTATGCTAGCACTACTATTTGCGGTAGTATAAATGCTTTCGTGTCAAGAGGGCCTAATACTTAAATTTCTAACTTCATAAACAAGTAGAAACACGTGGCTTATTTCACTCAAAACAAAAGAAAGTATATTACTTCCTTATTGATGTGTATCCTTTGATATTAGTAAGCATAGAAATTTTCTTTATTGAGGTAATCCATTTGCTAGTAAAGAGAAACAAACAAATGCCGGTAAATAAAAGAATTGTATTGTTCTCGCATCAGTGGTCATTATTTTGTTTTGCTTTTAATAAAGGAAACCCCGAATGTCATTAATGGTTTGAAATTAAAGGGAAACCTGGTAATTAGGTGATTAAACAAGCTCTTTTATAAACAGCTTTAATGTTTTTATAACTCTGATTATTTTGTCTAACCTTCGACTTTCTGAAATATTCCTTTCTCTAGTTCTAACAATCTATATCCTAATAAATGTTTCCGAGGCTTGTTACGAAAGCATAGAAATAAGAAACTGCAAAGTAAGGACGAATAAAATTTGATATGATTGCTTTGTGTATGAGTTGCCACTTGACTCATTCCGGGATCGAGTGTTTAAACTAATAGTAATGCCAACAGAATAAGAGAAAGTGATCTGTCCAGGAAATCTTATTACCGTGGTCAGTTATTACACACTCACACACACACACAAATGTTTGCATTAATTATCTATCTCCTTTGTTATCTGAAAGATTAAAGAATACCTATCTACGGTTTTTGTTTGATACCAGAAGATATGTTGGCTTTCACTATTTACTCAAATTTAGAGTCATTGCAAGGCCATTGAT
>JAGDQP010027529.1:0-24912 GCA_022664845.1 Lepisma saccharinum
TGTGTCGGTGACATAAAAATGAGCCGACTTGTTAAGATACTGAACCGTGACAGCGTGCTGTGCAAACCCTTTGGGATACGTGATGGGATTATTCGTCGAGGGATGTTGGTGAGATTTCTGACAGTCAACATCAAAATACCAGGTGACCGACGACGACGCAACCCAAGGTAAGAAAAGCATTTTTCTATGGTAACGCCTCTATGCAAGCACTACATGCACTACTCGATAACATACATTATAAACGGTCCTCATGAAACCAAAGTTGGCAATTCTTGCACTGAAACCAATCTTTCCGTCTATCGATTTATAATAATACCCATCACACTTGCCCCAGAAATCTGCAGTTCTTTTTTTTAAATCTTTTCCGAGCAAGGTCTGTCCTAATTCCAATCTTCGATTGTGGTCTGCAGTCTGCACTTCTTCCCTTTCCTTAAATCAAATGTATTCTTTCCATGTCATCTCCTGTCAGCTTCTAAACTTACTAATTTTCATATTTGTTGAAACTGAAGGCGCAAACATTATATCCAATGGCTATAGTAAATTCTCATATTGATTTATAATGATTTTCAATGAGCCAAGGAAGGGTCAGCTTATCTGGATCAGATCCATCACAGGCAGGGCCATCTTACCCCAACATTCACCCCTATTCGAAGTCGTCACTGGATCTGATGTGTTTACAACCTCTTCCGTAAACTGAAGTGGTATCGAATACTACAGTTAGTAATAATGATTCTAGTAAAGTTCTTTTTTTTAAGATTACCAAAATACTCTGTTTCGCATAGGCTAGTTTCTCATAACAAACTCTGATTAACTGAAACTTTATCTTAAATTTTCCATAATGTCTTTGCATTTGTGAAGGATGTGTCCTTCTTACGTGTCACAGACATTTCCTCTCTTGTATTCCACTTTCCGTAGAGACACCTGACGACGAAATCCTGAACTACAGTGACTTTAACGCTATTCCTCGTGAGTAAAGGTACCATCAGTGTCGAGAGAGCCATCTTTGTACAATAGGCCTCCTTTGAACAAATGACTATTAGGAAGTGGTCGGGTGTCTTCTTTTCGTTTAACCTGCTGAATTACACCCAATAGGATCAGAAACTGGTATTGAGAAGAATAAAAGTTGTTGCCAAAATTATGAAAAGGGATTGAAGGTTACGTTTTAAAATTTTAGAGAACCTTTCAAGCAATATCAAAGAGGGCCAACTCATAGTTAAACATAGAGAAAACTTACGAGGGTGAAACATAAAGTTACTTTTTTTTTTAATATAACGTTTAAAAGTTTGTACGTCATTTCTTGCTTTAAATCATTATACAGTTAAATCTCGCAACAATTTTTGAAAACAGAAAAATTAAGTTTTGTTCAGTTTTAAAATACCCGCATATCATATACAAGTGAGCGGATCGAAATTAATTTTCCGTAGTGCGAAAGTGCAGTATTTTTTCATCACTTTATTAAAATAAATTTTGGTTTATGTGAAATAAACCATTTTGTTCCTATATAAGCCTATATGAATTTTCATGCGCCAATAACATGAAAAATTGTGAATTTGGTTTGTCCGGAACGGATCCGGTTCAATCAAGTCCAGTTAAGCGAGGTTTTAGTGTATATAATTTTCACTAAGCAATATATTTAATTAACTGAGTTAAATTGTCTATATGTAAACTAAACAGCATTCAAAATGCGTCATGCAAAGCAACTTATATGATTGTCTTGAAACTTCGTGAAGAGAAAAAGGAAAGGATATAAACATATATAAAGATAAAGATTACTTAAAAATGCGAGCAAGTACAAAATGGTGCTTGATAAATACGTTGTAGAACGATCCTGGCGTCAACAAGCAATTTCAGACATTGATATATTAAGTTAGTGCGAATAAAATGACCGCTTTGATGCCTGGTGGGAAACGCACCTCAGCAACACAACATAGGGATTGACTGAGATCACGAGTCAAAAGTTACAAACTCTGTATACACACAATAAACACGCTAGGCTACCCAGACAGCAAGGGGAGTGTGGTGTTGAACAGGGTCGTATGAAAGTGCACCACTGAGAACACACAATTGCGAGCGATTTTTCTTTATGCATTCAAACTGGGGCATGATGCACAGGAAGTCGCAAAATACATTAACACTGCATTTGGTACAGGCATGGGGAATGAACGGGTTGAAAGACTTGGAAGCGGACCCTGGAAAAGTGTTCGTGCCATTACAGACGATTTAGGCATACACCATACCACTGTCAGTCGGCAGCTCCGTGCGATAAGTAAAGTAGAAAAGTTGAACTCACTAGTGCCGCATAACTTAACCCCGGCCAACAACAATCGCCATCTGCATGTGTGTAGTTCTCTGAGTGTAAGGAATAAGCGGGAAGGTTTCCTGCAACGGACTGTCGCTTCAGATTAAAAGTGGACTTGCTATGACACACGTAAACGGTCCGGACAATGGTTAGATAGTGGTCAACAGATAGGACGGTGTTCTAAACCACTTATCCACCCACGGAAAGGTTTGTTGTAGGCATGGTGGTCTATAGTGGGATTGATCCATCATACCTTTCTCAGGCGAGGTGAAACCATCACTGCAGATCGTTACAGTGATGAACTTAATGAAATATACAGCAAACTTGTCTGCAAGCATCCACACATGTCCCAATGTTGCATAACAATGCCGCTCACATGTCGCGCAAAGAACTGTGCAGACTACACGTGGGTTCAGTAAGAAACCCTCCTCACCTGCTGTATTCCTCCGATCTCTCTGCCACTAACGACCACCTCTTCAGGCAACTCGAGTACTTTTCGGCACGACTACCTTCCCTTATGATCGAGCGGTACAAAAGGCAGTTGAGGATGTCTTCACATCGCAGACTCCAGACATCTTTCCCCACGGAATTCAATCGTTTGCTGAGCGATGGCAACTGTGTGTGGATGCAGACGGCGCGTCTGCTTTTATTAACTAGGTATTTTAGTTTTCACTTTTTTTTGCCTTTGGACATGATATACCTGCGGCGGACGTCTTATTCGCACCAACGCAATACATTATAACGTCCTAAGAATTGCGAATATCATCCCAAGAAGTCTGTAGCTAACCCTATTAAAAATACTTAATCAGATTCTGGATATTTCTTGGCATTCTTGAGAGACACTGCATTATTGCAAAGGCGTGTGCACTATCTCTGTGGTGATAACGTAAACCCTGCCAACAATGGCAGTAACCTCGGTCACATTACGCAGTGATGATTGAATTATGATTTTGCTTTATTCTGCTGGTAAGGTGTTCTATTAATTTTCTGCCTTAAAAGTAGAAATAATAACTCTAAAGCTTTCGTTATGTGCCTTTTTTGAGTGATATAAATTTACATGACAACTATAGGTTTCGTAACTGAACACTATATACCATAGCGATAATGTCTGACTCAGAATGACTTAATCTAATGGATTAACACTTTGCAGTTCTACACCACACCAGATAATGTTCATTGCTGTCAACCAAGGAGGAGAGGTGGTCATCGCTGTAACTCTCTTCCTACTACGTACTTCAATACATCATCTCAATCTGTTAGAGCAACATTCGAAACATTTCTGAAAATCAAGATTTATAAAAGCTCAGCAAGACGTAAGCAACGTGATACCGTTCTCCCTGATACTAGTGGTACACCATTAAAACATAAAACTTGCTTGGCTCTTAAGACAGCCTATATTAAGCATGTATCATCACGGGGTGAAGCGCGCGACGGTTTCAGACCAAGATCAGGAGTTCCCTCGTCTTGATATTTTGTTAAGCTTCTCCACATAGCCCCTGCAGCTCATGGCACATGTACAGCAATTCTAGTGTCACTCCGTCTGTCACATTAATACTATGGTCGTTTCAAATTTACTGATTTATGTCAAAGTTAATCTACAATATATTCCAGGCATAGCCACAACTATAGTGCGAGATTACAACTGACCCATGCATTAGAAGAATCTAATGGTCTTGTTCTCCTGTTCTTGTTAAAGTGAATTTTAATTTACTTATGGCCTTTAGGCATCTAAAGCTGAGGCCTCGTTCCTAGAATAAATTAAGTATTTTTTGGATTAAATACTTAATCCAATGCACGATTGCATTGTAGGATTAAAACTAAACGAGGCACGAAGCCTTGGCCTTCTTCAGACTGTCTTCTTACTTATATTCTTACTGAGAATTGGAGAAGGAAAATATGACGTCACAGGGTATCCAGCTTGAAATAACTGTCCTGCAAACTAAGCACTACGTTATCTAGACTCAACTGGGCATAACTTGCAAGGTTACTAAGCACTACGTTGAGTGAGTCATCAGGGATTGTGACGTATCGTAGTGATTGTCTTTATAATTCCACAATTATTATTATGTCTGGGTTATTCCGTGCTGTCTAGACAGGCTACAAAGCCTAAGCCTGTTACAGGTCGGAGGCTGTCATTCCTCCCCAAAAATGAGTATTGTAGCAAATAGACATTCCCTTGGTGAAGCTTACTGAAGCCCGGATAAGTTTCAACCACTAGGACCATAAGCTAAGCTTCAACCTACCTGAGTTTCTCCTTACAGTAATAGACTGAGTCCAATAAAATTTTCTTCTGTTATGTAAGGTCCTACTTTACTGTTTAAGAAACTAGTAATACACTTGTTTGATAGTAGCAGAAATGACCTCTTGGTCGATTTGAATTAAATATAATTTAATTTATATGACTTTTATATATCTTTGCTACAGACCACTTTGTATTTAAAACACAAGTAGCCGTTTGAATTTATTTAGATGTTCCATTAAAAAACAGATCTCTGGTCATGTTGTTAATGCCTTACATAGTGCATGAACATTGTGAGTGACGATAAGTTCGAGTTCAATGTTTCAAAACAAAATTGACACAGAACAAATTTCCTTGTAGATTCTACAAGATTTAATCGGAAAGAAACACTTGATTAAAATCAATACACAATTCAAATCCTTTGGACATCGATTTAAAGATAGTCTAACATACGATTCTTACTGAAGTTTTACGACTGTTCGATCAACTGTTGAAAGTTATTCAGATCACGTGATTTCTTAACGAAAATTCGATTTTTTTTAGAGGAGTCCGAAACAAAAATAATCACATCATGTGAGCATGATTCGAGTGATCATTTTGTTCTACCGGGTTAGCATATCCATTTCTAGACTTGTGCGTTTACGAAACTACAATAAAGCAGTGCTTCATCCGTTTACCACATCAACTGTATCGCGGCAAAACAATGGCAAGTTCCAAGTTCTGGAATAGCCACCTCTTGTAATATTTGAAGATATCGTTCGCTGGTAACGGCTCCTTCAAATTGGATAGTCCAATAACGCCTCCACTCCAAAAGCCACAAAGAAGTATGAACAGTAATGCTTTAGTCTTGAGCGATAATTTCAGGTAGGTTTCCTTTAGCTCCTTAAATACAATTGTGGCGGTAAAGCTTAAACGTAGATTCAGCTGTTCATAAGATGACATCTCAAAAGGTAGTATCAGCTTCGTGTCGCATGAAGAACCATAAGTAGATTTTCAGGAAAGAGTGCGGATCGCCTTATTTAGCCTTTCGAAAGTTTTTGGTCTAAATGATCTCACAGTACCAGATCGTTTAACAGCCTGTTCAAAGTGTAGTGCAATGGTTAACCTTGAATCGAGTATCCTCTTGCTAGAGAACTTATTGGACAACGTTCAGCAACAACATTTGCAGTTTCATTCTTTCTTACTGTTCATAAAGCTGAAAACTGAAGAAGTATGGGTAAAGCGACGTTTACCTTTTCTTGAATTCTATCCCAGATTCATTATGGTATTTGAACATTGGTTCCTGAAGAGTTTAAAGACACATTAAGTTCTATGTTAATAAATATACTTACCATTTTTGTGTTTATAAAATATTTTTCATAACATTTCAGGTCGACTTCATAAACTGGTTGTCCCTTTGATTCATACGAATACTGGGAGGCAAAGATTGGATGGAACTGAAAAACAACAACTAAAGGTCGCATTGGATCTTTATTATTGACTCCCACGATGCCAGTCCAGAATATGAACCGTTGATTCTTGCAAGACCTGAGCCTACTTCTAGCGGAGGTTCTGGTCTTCTTCCATTTGTATCTTTTGTAGAAGATCTCTTAGCACAACGTCATCCTACGCAAGTTAACCTATGTTCTCTACATGCTTCGTAGAAATTTTGAACGATACTGAAAGCCAATCCAGTGGCTCTTGCAATCCTTACAATAGTCTACAAGATTCAGTTTCATTCTTTTAACATATATAAATAAATTAGAGGTTCAGCCACCACGACTACGACAATCCTTCTTTTAATACTTCTTCAATTTTCCTTTCTTCTGTCTTCTCATTCTAGCTTTCTACTCCTTCTCACTATCTACTTCTCAGGTGTCTGCTCCTTCTTCTCCATCTACTTCTTCTAGTACTACGGGTACTATTACTATTAGGTAATAGTATTACGGGTACACTTCCATTATTTCTATTACTTTTTCTCCTTATTCCGCTTCTATTACTACTATTACAAGTTTCTCAACAATAATACTAGCAATACTTCTCTTCTCTTTCCTCTACTACTCTCTCAGCTACTAATACTTTCTGCTGCTGCTATTACAACGACTACCACTACTTCTTGCTAATTAGTAGTGGTACTGTTCAAGGTGAAAGCGGATGTCGCAAGTGCGAGTGAAAATAAATGACAACATTGTTGAGAAGGAAGGCATAAGATGTTCAGTAGTTCACCAGAGGAGAGGAAACGAAGATTTGAATATGAGGGTTACATGTCAGCTGTTATTTACACATTTTCTTCTCGAACACATAAAAAGGTTTTCCAATGATTGGACTGAAGATATGTGAGCTTTATTACGCTCTTAGACAATGGATGTCATCTACGTTGAACCAGTGATAAGTATAGAGCCTAAGCCAGATGCTAATGATTCTTCGTGTCTTTATATGCCATATAGACTGTAATGAAGTCACCTAGACTTTTCAATTTTTTGACTGAAGCTAAGTACTTAAAGGATGTTTTCTTCAATCATACTAAACACGGTTCTGCCGAAACAGCATAAGAATTGTAATTGATTATCGAACCAATCTGGTTTACTACGTATGACGAAGCCACGTGAGATGTCTATTTCTAATATCCATGAATGAGATACGTAAATAAATGTGTGCTTAAAGAACAAACAACTGTTTTGTGGATGTGCATGGGAAATGACAATGGAACACCTGCTATATTACGTAGGATGATTTCAAGATTCTTTTATAAATATCCCAATGAAAATAATCTAAAACACAACCACCCTTTGTATTGAACAATATCATGAAATACTTCCTGAAATGTAAAATAATTTTGTAGTGTTATAATTATGTTCTAGCTATTTCTTCGTGCTCAGAAACTTTGAGTTCTCGAACTGTTATTACCACCTGAATGGTTAAGTAACTTCATCAAATTTCAAGTTGTTCTTCACTTTATACTCCTACTCTACTCCCTTTAACTTTACGTTTTATCAACTACTATCCCTTTGAAACTACATAATTATCTTTATTACTCCTATACTTTCTATAATTCTGAAACTTCTCTTACTACTACTACTAATACTACTTATCTTGTTGCTACCACTGCCAAGAATGATAATATTAATGATGGAGATCAAAGAAATGTGTCGTCCAAGAAGAAGAAGAAAAAGGCAAACCCGACTCTTATGAGAATTATGAAGGAGCACTGCAGGGAAAGAATAAGTCAGATGAATCAGTTATGGAAACAACTTATGAAGGAGGATTTATGACAAATTTGATTTAAAAAATAATGTTTATTTAAAGTAAACATTGTGTGTCTACTGCTTGAAAAGGATCCATTTTATTCCTTCTTTATAATTTTTATATGTTCTTACTAGCTTCTTATATAAGCTGAACAATGTTGTATTAAATTAAATATTGTGTTTAATTTAAACTTGAGTAGACAAAAATTATGTAGAACCAAACAATTTATAGTACGAGAAAGATGATACTTGGTCGTGTGGTGGAAATTTATTAATTATTGTCTTCGTGTCATTGTTTTTTTTTTAATTTCTTTAATTCAATTTCTTCTTTCTAGGATTCTATTTCTTTAAATATGAGTCTTTTGTTGAGATGATTCAATTACAACTCCAATATTACAGATGTAAACCTACAAATTTTATTCTTGAGTCATTCAGTACAACTCTGTTTCAACTAAATTGTCTTCTGATTTAGATTTTACTATATGAATTGTTGTCCAACTCACGAATGAACGTATCTCATATATCTTAGCCTGACGAAGCGGCGTAACTTAGCAGCAGACTTTCGTTTCCGTTGAAAATGTGGTATGTGCTCTTTACCCCACAGAGGTTTCGTAGAATATTGAGTCGTGATCAGTGTTGTCAGGTTATCGTCGCAATATTTCCCTCAAAATACTGAAAAATTTCCCGATTTTTGCAAAAAATTTCATGATACTAATTACTTTCAAAATTGCTGAAAATTAAAACAAAAAGTGCCAAAAAGATTCATCAAAATTTCCCGATTTTTTTTTCCTTTTACCTTTCTTGTGGATTAGATTTTTTCCCGTTTTAACAGAAATTTCCTTCCATCTGACAACACTGGTCTTGATCAGATCATTGAAGTGAAAGAAAGTGCTATCAGATTACTACTTGTATAATTGTGTAAGTTTTACTTCGATAATGAGTCTAAAGATGGATTTAAATAAGGCAACTCTACCATTTTAAGCTTTGAGAAAAGTCATTTAAAGCGTTAGAATAATTTATTTAGAAAAAGTTGACTTGTATTATTAAAGATATCATTTTGCTACTTCATTTGAAAGTAGCTGCAAAATATAATTAGCGTCCATTACTAGCTTATCCTCTGCTGAGGTTTATCATAGCATTTTAAATACTTGTTATGTGAATGTTCTGAACAATAAAATGATAATTTCTTTAGCCTTGCAAAACGTTGAGATTTCCATTCCAATAAGAGAACCTGAACACCCTTGCAACAAGAACAAACCTCAAAATTTAAAATGGAACAGTATATATTTTCCAAAACGGTTACTTTTCAATTAGATTCTCGCATCCCAGTGTAAGGCCTATATTTGGATGATGATGATTATGTTAAAAAGGGAATGATTTGTAGTCTCAAGATTTGTTAATATGCAGATGTGTTCAAATTACTAGAGTCAGTATTTGTTTTCCTTGAATTTAATTTTTTGTCCAAAATTGCATCAGCACATGTATTAAATTAATTATATTTACTGCTATTGATTTCTTTGCTTATTTTATTACATGTCACGCATGCTTTTCAGCATCAAAAACGTTTTATATTGAATATACTTACTTTGTTTTTATTAAAAGAGTGAGTTTGGTACTAGAAAAACTATTCGATTTCAACCCCTTAATATGGCTGAGCTTCCAAGTCATATCCTTCCGGCATGGACTGGAACCTGTTTTGCTCGCTTGAGAAAATATTTCATCAACTGTCCTATTTGCTTTTATGTTTCAAAATCAAAAGTTTCAGTCTATTTTCAATGATATTATTTATTTAACAAATTGACTGTCGTATTGTTTCAAAAATAAACGTAAGACAAATGAATTTAACAAGAGCAGTAATTTTTATTCCTCTTCCTTTTCCTCTTCCTACAAAACGCTTTAAAACTAGCAACGAAAAGAATGAGCATGTGTGATGTGAATTACAATTAATTTGGTTTCTTGTCGTTTTATAAAACTTCCGTTTATTGATTCGATTCCTTCCGTATTCGCCTAACAAAATCGCCTGAAAAATTATCGGCATCAAAACACATGAAAGAATACTTGCTCATAACCCATATATTAGCATTAGTTATTCCTAGGATTTTTACTTCGAGTTTTAATTTTATAATTTTGTCTAAAGGAATGAATTGGATGTTAGATTTGCAGCAAAGAAAATGTACTAGCTTCATGAAAAATGTGGAAGTTTTTGAGAAAACGGAAAACAAACCCGAGAAAAACTTCTAGAATTATCTCTTTTAACTCGTAAATATATATCTCTTTTAAACTCGTGAATATATATGTGTAATATCTGCTTTCGTGCACTGGTGTACTATGTGGGGTCTAGTATGTGGGTTAGTTAATCTATGCAATGTTAAATAGGGGCTGTAAAAAGATGCCGTAGCCTTTCACGAACTCTCTGCTATGTTAAATAGGGGTTGGGAAAATGGTTCATAGCCTTTTATAAAATGTAACCACAACAAATGCGGCATAGCGTATCGTATAGCCCCGGAATATAGAGTACGTTCTTCAGCAACCGCGACAAATACGACACGGATACTTGTATAGCCCTGGAAAAATAGACCCCCCGAGTATAGGGTATGGTCTGCTATGTCCTCCTATACCATGCTATGTAGATTAGCTCGAGTACGGCCTTCAGGGTTTTATAATATGGCTCGTAGCCTTTTATGAAATAGATTAAATCCGCAATACGGACAAAAACAAACCCAAGTGGCATCATCCTACTAGCATGTTTTCGGCAATGTTCATGATGTTCAAACAGAAGTAATCCAAATTACTAATTTAATGAGACAAATTATTTCACATATTGAAGATGTCACTTTGTTAGACAGAAATGATGACCATCTGTGCAATTTAGATATCTTACTGCAAGACATTACAGCTGATGAAATTCGTCTTGTTCTAAAGAAGAAGAACACTACTGTTCATGAACCTGATCATATACCGTACTTACTTCTATTAAAATCTCCTATCTCCTGGATATCTTCAACTCCAGAGGTATTTACCAACAGATGGACAAAGCTGGAGTTTCGATTTTATATGCTCCTTGTCACTAAAATTGCTCACGTGAAGGTTTATATATTATCTCCCATAAACTTGATGACCTTTCAGCGCACTTTTTTTTCTTTCTTTACATCATACATAATTATATTTGTAATCAAGGAGATATCTTTGGTTATCTGAATTCTTTTTTAAAAAAGGTAACAACCAAATACTTAAGAAGATGAGTGACAAAAGATGTAAATACCGGTTTATTATTATGAGTAACCCCCTTGCACACGGTCCCATTTGCTTCAGACTTGCCGGAAGACTTTTTTGCATGAAGGAAATCGGAAAAGTAGTGGAGCATTGCTTTAAATGGAGCTTTGCACATGTTCAGACAAAGAGTTCCTCAGATTTTTTTACCGGACAGCTGCCTGAAGGCTCCACTGGGCCTTCCGATTGGCTGAAGGCGGATCTTGTTACAGTGGAAATGCAAAAGCAATGACCGTATGCATACCCTTGAGGTATATATCAGACAATGTCGGGCCGGTTTCAGTGTTTCCATCCCACTGTTTTATAATTAAGTCTCCTGTTTCTTTGCATTATCTACTGTTTTACTGTTAATTTTCTTATACCATAAACTTTCCTATTATTAAAAGAGAATAAAATATCCATCGTGGTGTACCCCATAACGTAGAAATATTAACAGTTTATATGTGATGTATAATGTTATTATAACTTATAAGTGTTGATTTCCGTACTTGTCTCCTCACCCATCATTCTTGCATCTTGTTTCAACTTTTGTCACAAGACTTACTTTTTTCCCTTGTGCACAAGAATTATTGGGTAACCATGATTCAATGAAGAGAACTGCACGAACGCTGTAACCCGATCTCGTGGAAGACAAAACAAAAACAGCCAGACTTATAAACAAAATCGTATGTGGACAACAGCATACAAAAATAATTATCTCAGTATCGCAGAGTCATTTGTTTGCTATAGACAGTTTAACCAAAGAAGTTTAACGATTGCTTTAACCCAACGAGTGAATTCTATCTTCAGATTCCCAAGATAGAAAGAGAGAGAGAGAGAGAGAGAGAGAAAGAGAAATAGTTTATACCGTGAGTTCCATCCTTTTTTCTTTTCAATTTTGGAATATAATGAATCCATGCTTTTCTCTGCAATTTTGCTAGCACGTGAGGAAGGGGTGGGTGGATGAGTAAGTAAAATTGAATAAGATTAATTACAGATACATTGGACCCAGGGCCGGATTTATACGTCTAGGCGCCCTAGGCCCATGACTTCCAGCGTCCCGCCCACCCTTACCACTTCCGTAATTTTCCCTTTCCTACCCTCACATGATGACAAATGATTCTACTCCGTCTTCTAGCCATTAATAATAATAAACGAGATGATAATTATTTAACTCTGGTAATGTAGTTCTTTACAAAATACATTTAAATTATATTATAAGAATAAAATAATTTCATTAAATACAATGAGCAATCTTAATTAAATTATTGTAGGCTAGTTGTTGAAAATATGTTAATTGCATTGAACAAGAATGTAATACAAACTATTTTTCAATTTTATTATTTACAATATAGTTATTACATTTTGTTCACGGCTTTTATGCAGCTTTAAGAAGAACTAACTTCTCCTAACTTTAGCCATTTTTGGATTCTACTTTTTCTAACATCACAAATGGCACATTGCAGTTTAGTGATAGAATTACATTTTTAACAATTACAAACTCTAAAATTTGATAAATAGCTTTATAAAATTTTTAAGAAAAAAAAATCTAAAAATTAACAATTCCAGTCACAATACAAAAGACTAAAATTTCCTAAATATATTTATAAAGTTTAAAAAGAATGGAGTCTTCATATTTTCTCCTAGCTATTTAGCATTTATTGATTCTTCCTGTTTTCCACTTCTCTTTATGCAGGAAAAAAAACTTAGATTTACAGCATTGAACTGTGCTATGAACCGGTATAACTGTTAGCAAGTAAATCGGTCCATCCGCCAATATGTCGCCCTTAAGAACTAGCAAGTTCAAAGTTAAATAAATCTCTAGGAGTGGATAAAAGCGACACTACAAACTCATTAGCTTCCTTGAATACGTGGGCAGCTCTTTGAATTTTAAACACCATTTCCGGGAATAATCAACTCCTGAAAATATAAAGTTAAGTTAGGGAGGAAATGTTTCTTCTGTCATAGAAGACATGTTAAGATAATTTTAAAATTTGTAAGGTCTTTAAATCCATCTTTGGATCAGACCAGGATAGGGTATGAAAGGGGAGCGGCCGGTATCTTAGTTAAGGTACCATTCTGACGTTTGTCTGGTGAAACTGAAGGAAACTAAAGGGGATACCAGTCAGGATGATTGGCAGCTGGATTCGAACGAACGGTCCATTGCGGACCCGAAAGAGACTTTAGTTTTCCTGGTTCTGGCCAGGATTGAGGAGGGAAAAGGATGGGGGAAGGTGTCGTCCTAGAACTAAGTTGAAGATATCATCACAACAATGGCCTGGTGTGACAGAGGAAAAACCCTGGAAAACCTCCGTCAGGATAGTCGGTTCGCTGGGATTTAACCCATGACTTCCCGAATACTATGCCAAAGCTCTACAACTGAGCCACGGCCGCTCGGTATTTCTTTTACAAGGAACATACACTATACAAATGATATACAATATGTTTCAGCAGATTTTTCTATCAATAAAAATTCGGAAAATATTTATCGTGGAAGTTTGAACGAACAGTTAAATATTATAATATATATACAGTTCAATTACAATATGGTAAACTAACAGCTTACAAGGAATAAGGTATTATCTCTAAGATATATAATTCACTAAATCACTAATAAAAAAGGGGATCCTTGTAGGTAATTTTATTTATATTATCATTTTATATCGTTATTCCAGTCGTTAATTCTTTTAGTATTTAGTTTCAGAAGGTTAGTGTAAGAAAAAATAAAAAAAAAAATACGCAATGTAAGGTTATATGACGAAACTTTGTTTCTGTAACATGCAACGAAGTCATCTTGACTTCGACGATGATAAGAACGCTGATGTCCTTAACTAGTTGCACGGACTAGGTTATTTAATATAAACATTCAGAAAGATTACACAAATGGTGCCTCCAGGGTACTCGGATAAAATACTAACAAAAGACTAGAAAATGTTACTAAAAAAATCACTGAAGAATTTTTAAGTCATTGGGACTAGGAAATTTCTCGTGAACAAAGAAACGCACTACCATTTGTTTTACAATACTAAATCGGATCTAAAACGTTTTGCAGTATTAACCTATTGAAATAACCACGTTCGCAATGTATAGCCAGAAAATACAATAAACTATAGCAGTTTAAGTAATTAGAATACAAATATACCCTTTAGCAAAAGTTAATCCAGAAAATTAGAAAGGTCGGTCGGGTAGTCGAGCGGTCTGTGGCTGTAGGCCATTGGATCGAAGGTCCAGGGTTCGAGTCCCAGCAGGGGCACGGGTGTGGATTTTAACAGCTAAAGGTGAATCGTGACCAGCAGAACTCCAAAATTACTAGACTGGCCCAAATATATAAATAACGTGTACCAAAGAAAATTAGAAAGTTCAAGAAGTACAAGTGCATATATTTGCACCAAAATAGGTGTAAATGAAATAATACTGGTACTGATGATTCCATAATTTATGTTCAAAGCGCTCTGCCTATCCGTAGTTCTTCCAGTAAGCACTTGCTATGCCGATAATATGAGGAAAATGGAAATATAATTTTTATGATAATTACACTGGGATGATATGAAGGGGTTGGAGTAGAAATGCTGTAGCCGACACTACAAAAGTGTTTAGAAAAACAAGTTAAAGCTGCGATTCCACTAACAATCGCAAAGGCTCCGGTCCCTTGATAGCATTTTAGACACACAAGCATTATTTGTTCTATGAAATAGACTGGCAACACTGACAACTGCAGCGCTTAGGTTCAGGACAATGCATAGTACTTGTGTCGAATAATGTTGACGCTAAGTTTGGCGCAGCTAGGTGTAGCTGAATGGAATCAATTTCAATAATTGACTTTTTTAATGTGCTGGCAACATTGAAATACTACACCAATCAAAACTGTTTCATCTCTGCTTATACACACCATTGCTCTCCATTGTATTTCGCCCTCTCCCATAGAGAAACGCTTAATTTCAACTATTAGGGAATTAAGATGTAAGTAGTCGGGGAGGCAAGCCACTTTGGCCCCCGCTCCTTAAGATACTTACCTCTGCACATAGGGTTGAGGGGGATACATTTGAACGGAGGGTACCTTAGAACAGTTTAGATAACTTTTAATTTAGAAAACGAAATTTCTTTTGCCCAACAGTTATAAATTGCAAACATCATGCCACACAGCTGTCATTTCTTTTTCGCCATTTGTGTGCGTTACCTGGCGAAGTATGGTACTTGATGTGATTTGTGGGTACCAAAGTAAAAATTCATCTCAGAAATTGTAAGCTTCTGGAGAGAAATGAACTGTAGCATATCTTTCCATGTTAACTTACGAAGTAACTACACTCCTTTGCGCATTAAATTGTCCTTGTGGCTTCCTGATAACCCTTCTCCTTCTCCCATAATAGCAAAATGTGCGTAATTGGACGTACTTGGCTTGATTTGAACACGGTAGTAGCTTATGTCCTTACAGCTAACTTACTTTTTAGAGGAAAAAATAGTTTGCAACATATTAACAGTGTTAAAGCATTTCAGTTAGGCTATGTGTAACGTTTTTAACTACAATTTTATACTAGTTCAAAGTTTATGCAAGCCTAATGGTTATGCAATCCTCATAACCCCAATAAAAAAACAAGCAAGCAAATTCAAAGTTTATTAACAACTGCGTAGTTTATATTCTTTCTATAGCTAGTAAAACTTTAGTCTACTTTCTTCTGTTTTCCGTATTTGTATTTAGAAGCATTTACAAAGAAAATAAATGTTCTTGTAATAAATTCAAGGATGTGTTCAAAACTGCTCCAATCATGTTCAAAGCTACCCAACCCTTGTTCAAATCGACTCCCTAGGGGACACCTTTGAACGATAGCTTCCCAGTTCCTGTCCTTACTTTAAGGTGACAATGAAGAACACCAATTTTTTCGGCGAGCTTTATATGTTCCCATAGCCATATGTTACTTATCTATCTGACCAAATTCTCTGAGTGTGAGGAAGCAAAATTAAATTTGCCAACAACGTGTTCAAAGGTTTCCCAATCACCCCTACATACAATTGTTAGCCATTCGTGTTTTTCGTTAGAGAAAAAAAAATATTATCAACTATATCGCAAACTTTCATGTAAGTACAGGGGGCAAGACCTCCTGCTCCCTCCCCGACAACTTTGTTCCTGCACATACACATTGACTACTTTTTGAACAACAGCTCATCCATGTCTTTACACCTTATGGTTCATGAGATATATTTCTGTCATGCACTGGCAACACTAACAACCTCCTGGGGAGCGTGAACATACGTAGTATATTATATTGAGTCAAACAATGTTTATGTCAAGTTTGGTGCTGCTACGACTAACATAATGGAAGCAATTTTGAAAATATAATTTTATAGAAAGTAATCTGGTAACACTGGTAAGAGTGTTGCTTGGCAACGCATTCCCTCTCAATGCTTTTATATTGTGTAGAATAATGTTTATGCCGAGTTTGGTACGGATAGGTATAACTGAATGGAAGCTATTTGAACAATTGATTTTTTTTTTTAGAAAATGTTCTGCCACACAAAACCATTGCATCAATCAAGACGGTTTTGAGCGTCGAGCTACGTCTTTTCGAAAAATACCGAATACATTTCTGTACACCTTAAAGTTCATGAGATATATTTTTGGCATTGGCTGGCAACATTAGCAATGGGGTTGCTGAGAAGCAGAAACACCCGCAGTATGTTCATATTTTGACAAACGATATCAGCCTATTCACTTCTTGATATAATGTGTCTATCTCATGTGTGAGATAGACACATATCAGCCAATGTAGCATCTGATACTGAAACTGTTGAAACGGTCAGTCAGTGAAAATGTTGTACCAGTCCTTGACCAATTAATATTTTCAATTATTTAACACTCATTTTGTAGATTTCGAAAGCCCAAAATTGAGATTAAAAGGACCAGAACCTGAAAATGTGCTGGCACCCTTTGAAAGACAACCAAATTTCTAACTTAGTGGAATATTCCCGGTCCGTGAAAGATTTTTCCTACAGTTTACCGGTCCGCATGTATAAAAACGTTGAAAAACACTACCCTAATTGATTGAACAGGTGTGTGAAGTTGACCAGATGTGGAATATTCGGATCTTCGACATGTTTGCACTTGCTGTTTTATGAAGACCATGTCTTTATGCGTCTCCATTGTGCTGCCATTGAAAATTGGTACATCCAACAGGTCGGAATTACAATGAAGAAGTGGCTTGTCATGTCTCCTGCCATAAATTGCATTGAGCATGCTTGGGATGTGCTCAAAAGAACCATCAGACAACACACATCTGCATTAACAGCGCTCCAAAATCTTCGGAGAGTTACGTAATCAGCATGATACCAATGGAAGACCTAAATTGTCATGTTTACTTTGGTTTACACTTTTCCTACCATCAATTATTTTTAACGTTTACCCTGACTCAGTGTTCTAAACAGTTTATTTTAGGTCTTCTGACATCTATCTAATTTATGTTATATTATCTACAAGAACTAATTTATGACAGAAAATTTCATGAGTGTCTTCGGAGAGGGACAAATACCGTTCTGACGCAATATCGTTGTGCTGTAAATAATACTTCCAAACATTCATTCGGTGAATGAAGGGGCAGGAAGGCTGTGTACTAAATAGCATAGAGAAAAGGGTGGTATATTGAGCCCCCGCTTTCTTTGTATAGCGTAACTCACACAAATATGGCAATTGCAAAGTAAAACTTATGGAAAACATACCTTGGTACATCTCTTACTATATTGCACTGCATTTATAGTGACAAATGTATTGTGAGTTGATATAAAAAATATCTTGGTAAAAGGTAACACTTTGTAAAATATTTAACGTATGTAGGTAATATGAGCCCCAAAATGTAAGGTGGTACCTATGGTGTCTGAAGGTCTGAAATTCAACAAAAAATGAACCATTACTTTTTTTTTGCAATACCTTGAAGAAATTTTCTTACACCTGAAATAACAAAAACAGATTTGAATTAGATGTTAATACCTTTTTCACAATAAACCTTGTGTTGGTAAATGTTGAAATTAACACATAAAAATTGACAGCCGCCGCGACCGGGACTCGAACCCGGATCTCCAAGTTGCCAATCAATTTACGTTTTTCTTTCTTTCGTTCTTTATGTTTTCTTTTTCTTCCTTTTATTATCTTTCCGTGATTCTTCCTATCTCTTTTCTCCCTTCCATTTTTCCCTTTTTCTGATATTTTAAAAATATGTAACAATGTATTTTATATGTATACCAATGACCATCAATATAAATAGAACTATTCTTCATTTAAAATCAATTGTTGCCACTACATAAAAAAACATGGGAGAGCTTGTGAGTATGGTTCACTTCTAGTGTTTAAAGTTTTGCAATTATTATATTTATAATATTTAATATAACATGAATCATAATTATATTACTGAATCTTGAATCATAAATATATTCCAAGATTAATTTAAATAACCTTTATAAACAAAGGTTTTTAAATATAAGTAGTTCGTTTAAAATCAGAGATGATGACAATCCCTCTGTTGACTTACGATGTATTGTTCAAGCATAATCATTATAGCCACAACCATGTTGAGATTTTGATGGAACGCTTAACAACAGTTGTTTTATCTGTATGGCTTGTCCCGTAATCATATCCCCGTACTGTGTTAAAGGGTAAATCAAATGTGAGTTCTACTCACTGAAGTGGAAGGCTCAAACTGTATTTTCTGTCTATTCTGAAAAGTATGCATAGAACAATGTATGCTAAATACTTCCGGTGGTATAGTGGAGCCTATCACTCATCTAGGATTCATCTTAAGGAATCTTAAATGGGAAAAGGGATCAGTAGTGCATCATTTAAGTTACATTTTTATGATAAATTAATTGGTGTAGTAAGTTTTACAATTTGTTTAAACGGTTGCTTGACAGCAATAAGTTTTTCTGTAAAGAGGATACTCAAATTACAACTAATAAAATTTGCTAACCGTCTCTGAAACATGACCTTTCCTTGGTCTGAGCTAAAGATACCAAAGGGTCAAAGATAAATTTTAATAAACGAAGTTTTCCCATACGTTTCTTATGAGCATCTATTCTAAAATGATGAGCAATATGGTCCCTTTTACGATTATTGGGGTAATTAGAAGCTGCTGCCTACAAGATGGTTGAAAGAAACCACCGAAAATGATTTCCCTAAAGCATCTAAATATTCTACATGTTCACACGTGCACCTGGTTTCGTTCATACCATGATCCGCATGTTCCTGATTTTTTATTTTGTTCATGAGCACGCACGCACATTAACTCCGTTGTTCAGTCAGAAAATGCATATACTGAGGATCGACACTAATGAAGTACCAGGTTGGATGTTTCTGCTGCCGGTTTAAAGAATTTTCTTTTTACGTTTACCAGGAGATGGATTCAATAATAGCCCTGATGGTTTGTTCTCTATGGAGAACTAAAGAACAAATTTCACGTAATGTCATTGAACGTATTTTTTTAATACGTTCATGTGATTAAGAGGATAATTTATCTTAGATTCCTGAGCTCTTGTTTAAATAAAAAAGGGTAATTATAACTAAGAAGCTTAAACTGGAATTTCCGATTAGTTTATAGTTAAGGACACACACACTCATGAAGATACATACATACTAGTGCTAAAACAATATCCTTGTATCCTATGTACAATGGCGGAAATTAATATACCAGGTGTGTAAATATGAAAACGAAATTTGTACATAGACGACGTTAGCTGTCACTGTGGTTACCGTAAACTGCGTCCTTGGTGCCACTTGCTTGTTGTGATTGCTGATAACGATTTGCAACTCACAACCAGACAAGTTTCATGTCATAGTGTAGTGTTTAATAGCGTTGAACATGGCGCAAATTGTATCTACAAACTACGATGTGCGGACAGCATTGATTTTTTGTTACCATTTGAAGAAAACTGCTGCAGAATCGCATCGCATGCTTGTCGAAGCTTACGGTGATCATGCTTGCGGTGTACGGTAAGTCACATTCCTATGCGTGGCTTACAAAATTTAAAAGTGGCGATTCTGATGTGAGAAACGAAGAACGTGGAAGACCACCGAAAAAGTTTGCAGACAGCGAATTGCAAGCTTTGTTGGATGAGGATGACGCTCAAACGCAACAACTCAGGGATCAATTAAATGTGACACGGGAAGCAGTTTCCATACGTTTAAAAGCCATGAGCAAAATTCAGAAGGTGAGAAAATGGGTTCCACATGCATTGACTGAACGACAGCAGGAAAACCGAAAAACCACTTGCAAAATTCTGCTCGCCAGGTACAAAAGGAAATCATTTCTCCATCGAATTGTGACTGATGAAGAAAAGTGGATCTATTTCGAGAATCCTCAGCGTAAAAGATCATGGGTAACTTCGGGAGAACCGGCGATATCGACTGCATGGTCAAATCGCTATGGACGGAGGACAATGCTTTGTGTTTGGTGGGATCAGAAGGGATTGATTTATTATGAACTGCTCAAAGCTGCCGAAACCGTTAATACCCAACGTTACCGACAACATATGATCAATTTGCATCAGGCTTGCGTGAAAAATGACCAGAATATGACCAAAGTCAAGATAAAGTGATCGTGCTTTACGATAATGCACCCTCCCACACAGCAAAACCGATCAAGAAAACGACTGCGACGTTTGGCTGGGAAATCCTTTCGCATGCTGCTTACTCACCAGACTTGGTGCTTTCCAATTATCACTTATTTGTATCCATGGGAAACGCACTTGCTGACCAGCGCTTCACATCTTACGAAAATGGCTTGACTGGTTTGCAGCACAAGAGGCACAGTTTTTAGGTCTGGCATCCATACATTGTCGGAACGATGGCAGAAATTTATCGCTAACGATTGCCAATACTTTGAATAAAATAGTTCTTAGCATTGTCATCCAATCACTGTGTCTTTTCTGTACATAAATGCCGGTTTCTTTTTTACGCACCTGGTACAAGAAATAACATAAATAGAGATGCTTAAAAGGTAATAGTACCTTTTTACGTCGTTGATACAAACTTAAATTACTGGAATAAAAATTACTTTCTCACCTCAGCTTCATGTATCTATTGTTTCTATTAACTTGCACTTTGCATGGAATCTACATTTAATCTCGACCATGTATAAGCAGAAGTACATTATTGGACACGACTACATTTTTTCTCGTCTTTCAATCAGTTTCCACTCGTCACCGAAATAATGAACATTTCGAAGAAAAAGGCGTTCCTACCACAACTGATTTTCTTTCTCTCTGCCATCAAACGCACTATTTGTTTAGACTTTGCCCCCGTTGTTGCTATGGCTTGTCAAGACTTTAGATGTATATGTGGTGGCAAGACTTTAGTCCTGCATTTCTGATTTTGGAGTATAGCCCAAGCCACATACACACTAGAGATTTAACTAATATATTGTATGGAAAATAACAAAGGGGTAAAAATGATATAATGATATCCCAATGATTAGAGATTATAAAGGAAAGACAAGTATGTTTCGGATTGAATTGTGTATTAAAGTGGATTATTATTTTATACTAATTATTCGTTATAAGTTCTTCAGTTGTTTTGTTGAATTTATTTATTGTCTTTTGGCTCGTACCATTCAGTTCTTTAGTAAGATAAAAGTAGTGAAAAATATTTAAAGAAGGGAGTACGTAGATTAAAAGATAATGAGTTTTTACTCGTAACTGGTACTACAAAATGACACCTAAAGTCTCAGAAATTTTCAAACCAAAAGCTCAAATAAATACCAAGTTATAGCGGTTTTAAGAATATGAAATGTCTGGGAATGAATGGAAGAAATAGCTTTAAAATGCGTTTTACAAGAAACCACATCTCATGCAAAAGCCCTCTTTATCCCTGTACTCTTCATATTTATTGCAGCAATAGCAAAAACTTATATAGACGCCAAGATTTAAAGAACGTAGAAAGTAAATTGGAAATGTAGCGATATCATAAACCATTAGAAATACTGTACTTACAAACATGCAGCTACTGTATATCTATGGGGTGATATTGGGGTAACGCACACTTAATAACACCAATTTCTGGATGTCTTCAAAAACCCAGTCTGGTAGTTACTCATTTGAAGCAGGTAACAACGACAACACGAATCAGGAGGAAACTTATTAAATAGTTTTTATCTACTATTGAGCTCACATTACAAATGAAGAGTACAGGGGAAATACCAACGTAGTCCCAAAACTGGATTTTCAAGGAGAAAGGAAAACCATTAGACGAACCAACTTTTAATCTCTATGCTTATTCATTGTTTCACGTCTGGAATATCAATAACTTGTGACTCAACCGATTGATCCCTTGACTATATGTCATATGGAAATTACCTAATTTAACAATAGTTATATTAATAATCCCATTCACTAAGACGTTAACAGCTATCATTGGTACCTACATAAGCAGACAAGAGCATACATGAAAGAATACAGGGTGAGATAAATATCGCTTTCATAAATAATGTTAACAAAGGAGAACGGTTTTCATATCTTGTGTTGTACATTTCTTTGCGAAATTTGTTCCAAATGGTGATCATGATTCACGATATACAAATTCACTTTGCTTTTGTGCACTGATTCACAGCTGGCACACCACCAATTACAATATTTATCCAAGTTCTGGAACGACTATTGCATCAGCAGTTCCATGCGATACAAATTACATGATTGCACAATTGAAAATTCATCTTTCCCGATACTCCGAAGCGGAAAATTACATGGTGTGAGGCGCATAACATAGGTTGCCATCACTTATGCCACGGGGTCCTAACCATTTGTGGAATTGTGTGTTCTAGAAATTTCCTCACTTTTAAACCATAATGAGAGGGCCACGATGGATCCATGGTAGAGCACCCACCTCTGGTGTTTAGGGTTGTCGATTTGATCACTGGTCGTGCCATTTGGGTTTTGTGGTGGAAAAACACCGTGTGTTTCTCGGGATTCTTCCGTTTCCTCTCACTTTCTTAATTCCACCAATCATCCCATTATCATCCGTGAGGCCTGAGCCTGTTTCCTAACAGCTTAAAAATTTAAATTCAAAGTTAAACCATAATGAAGCAATGCTCCATCCTATTTCCATGTCAATTGCATTACACCAAAACGAGGGCAGTTTTCAAGCTCTTCAAAAGCCACCTCCTGTAGCATCCAGTCTTTTCTTAAAAAAGAATGGTTAGATCGCTCGTCCGCTCCAAATACCTGTACAATTAGTCTTACAGGAGTTTTTAAGTCTTGCATGATAATTTATTATGGATTTTCACTATCCCAATAAATACAGTAGTAACGGATTACACTGCAGTTCAGCTTAAATGAGTCTGCATAAGTCCATAAGATGATCTTCCCTAAAGTTTGGATCAGCTTCATTTCACACAAGCAACCATTTGCGGAACACGAAATAAAACATCAGTTCCGATCCTCTTTATCTAACGATTGCTGCGTTGGGCGAAATGCATACGCTTAAGATTGTGCAAGGGGTACATTGATTAATATATATTCAATTTTTCTCTTTCTGGAGGACTTACGTAGACAAATGAAACAATTTTATCAGCAACAAATGTGAATTTTGATCCGTTCTTACTGTTTGTAAAACTGAAAAAAACATTCGGAGAAAGTTATTTTATAACGGTAAGGGATACACCGTTATATCCCCCTGTATTTGTGTGTGTAAATAGAACACAGTGTATGTATAATTTTTGCATTTTGTAATTATGCATTTTGCATTTTAACGCAAACAATCTTACTTGTGTATAAACTATCGTCCACGACAAAAAACTAACTTCCATGTGGCGAGCGAACATTGGAACTGGCACCACTGAGTCCAGAAATTTCGAAAACAAAACGACTGAATAACGAAAAGTATCGCGCGCAGTGTTTCAGCGGGACGACACAGAACGCAGTTCACAGGAATTATAGAAGGATAGCGTGGGCAAGTGAAGAAAGATGCGACCCGCCAATGTTACAAAAACACAACGTAGAAGTGGCAAAGGAATTTATACACAGCTTGGGAAAGATTATGCGAGCAGAAGTGATCGTTTTTCCAGCTGGCTGAAATAGGAATATCGCCCGACAACGAGTGAAGAAAGTAGGATTTCTCTTCATGACACATTCGCCACTAGTCCCTAGTTATTGTCTTCGGTGCATCACGATATTAGTCATTGTGTTAGTCTTCCAGTGTGCAAGAAAATCGCCGATTGATCTTGCTAATAATAATAAGTTCTCACTGTATAATAATACTCGAAGTTAGAATCAAAAGTAGTGCTTACTTGTATTATTTTTATCGTTTCAGTGTGCAACTAATTAACACAGTCATTGTGCACCACGTGTGGCAAAATAAGACCAGTACAAAGTAAGTTTCCGCCTTCTATCAAGTTGCATAATTATGAATCGTTTATTCCTGAAGGCACCTAAGTGAAGTTTAACAGTTTATATTAGTGGCCCGAACCAGGCAGCATAACCTGAAAGTGATTCCCGAAAGTTAAAAGTGAAGTCGCTTATATACGTTATTATATTTAACGAAAGCGCGGGAAAAGTGCTATGGATGTGAGTTGCAGCAGTTGGCTCCCACAATAGATTTCCCTCCTTAACTACAAAGAGTGCAGTGGCAATCCCAGTTACGAGTCAAGCAACCTTAGTGAAGTGTGCAGTACAAGGGCATAAGTTCTATTATTGAGAAAAGCCATGTCATAGCCCTTGCGTGTGGTAGAATGGTCTCTTGGTGCAGTGAGTGTTATACAGTGTTATTCTTGGCGCCAACACATGAGAAATTTGCGCAACCTCCTGACGAAGGGCAAATCGCCTGCGTGCGATGGGGCCAATGTAATATAGTTCCCGTCGGAGGATAAGGAATCAGTGTTACGTATAAAGTGTGGTCATCAATCGGCATAACACATGAAAAAACAGCCGAACCA
>JAGDQP010027530.1:1536-21468 GCA_022664845.1 Lepisma saccharinum
TTTTGAAATTGCGAAGACCATTAAATAATCTACCATAAACTGAACTTGAGATTGGAACTAGTAATAAAGATAGAAAAGAACCACCTTTTTGCATTAACAGTTAACGTTTCAAATGATTTTTTTGTGCTTGACATCTTGATGGCAACTGACTTGAATTCGTTTATTCATGTCTTTTACATATGCATAGGTGTCCATAGTTTCATCTGGAAATATATTTGTACGTATACGTAAAACATCCGGTGTAGAATGAGTTAAATCGAGAAGTAAATATGAATGGGATTCAACAGTAGCATTTTCAAACACTTGACTTACATCTTTACCATATACAGGTATAACTTATCTTGCTAAATATTGTATTTGTAACTTATCTCTAGTATTCTTAAACGCAATGATATAATGGTTATTTAATGAAATGTCATGTGCAAAATTTTCTTTTGGGAAATAAATTTTGAACTATAACAATTACACTTAAATTTTTTATTTTTTAATATGATGCAAATTTCGTGAAAATTTTGGAAACATCGGCACTAGTTTGTCATCAGATCATCGATAACTGACAAAGAATTTTCCTGAATTTCAAAGGTATTCATATCAGGAATTCCAAAATGAAATCGTAAATTACTTATCTGACTTGGTAATTTAGGTATCACAGCAAAATAGAACCAAACTATTTCTTTAAAATGACTAGCAATACATCGTTTTAAGATGGATGGATGGATGGATATCTTACTTACAATATAACTTTTCCCAGCTCTGCTGGGGCCTGAAAGCAGGATACTTGCAGGATGAAGGAAGAGAAACATCATGAGCTAGCGACAAAAGAGAAATGAACTAGCAGTTCGTAAGTCTTCTTCTTTTATAGCCGAAAGGTAATGTTTTGAATTCATTATGACATTTACGTTTACGTTCCACATTATGATGCTTTAGTTTCTGGTCTGCGTATAATTTTGAATCCGGGCTTCCTATAGATACCATTAAGATTGCTAAGAATATTCTTTTCATAATCATGTTTCACTAAATTTAGAAAGTGATCGAAATTGACGTGCACGACAATTTAGAAGGATTTTTCGAATTTTGAAAATGGAATTTATATTGTGTCCGAATTTCCTTTTCCGTATACGAAAAATTTTTAGGTCCTAACCCAATGAAAATAGGGATCTCCCACACCTCTTTGACTTCACTAATTAAATCTTTTACATAGTTCCCTGAAGGAAGCAATGGGGATTGATTTCTCTTTTGTCTGTGGAAGATGGAATCTGTATCTGAGTAAATAGCATTTTCTATTTCCACTTTTCCCAGTAAACTATATAATTTCAATATAGCTCATAATGAAATAAAGGCTGAAAGAATAAGATTAGAAAAGGCATTAGGAGTATTAACATTTTCTAAATCCCTGTATGTTACTACCAAGGCAGCTTCTCCGATCAGAAGTACATTTTGTACCTCAAAGTGAGGTGTTCGGAGAATATCCAAGAACGACTTAGCATCATTAACTACTTTGGTCTATGTTAAATCAAATCTCTGTCTCAACATCCCGAACAGAGAATTTAAAAGGAGTTTGGCGATATAACGCAAACCAGGCTTTTCACTAATACTATCAGAATTGAGTTGTATGCCTACATGCTCACCAAACTATTCAATATACTTTTGCTTTTCCTCCTTACTAGTACAGTGAGATGGAAAACCAGAAGCTTCCTGTTTCATTTGCAAGAAGTTATGAACATTATCGTCAAATAACCCCTCTTTCACTTTAAATTCGTAAATTTCATAAGTATCCAGAATGCCCTTTCTACGAAATTTCATGCAATTCAGGATAGCAAAACGTGCCGGTGAAACAGCGTTGGTCCACAATATGATCACAACCTCAGCTATTCATTTCCTTCATACAAGTACGACAGAGGCCGAATACGAGGCGTCCATTTGCATTACATGGAAGCAAAGGTAGAGCAAGATCTTGAGGAAGAAGAACCTTGCACAAAACAACTCCATGAATGTTTTTGGGTTAAGGACAAGATTTCCCCCGATAGATGGTAGGCTTACCAATAGGGAGAGGTTTATTTTTCATGACATAGATATAAATTACGTATATATCTAAGGATTTGGTCTTCCGCACACTCATAAAGAGATCTGAGAACTTCCGTCCTACCTCCCTTGAAAGAGCCTTGAGGTATTAATCTGCCTTCTTTATTTTTGCACTAATGTAAAATAAGTTGCCGAACATGTGTATTTTCCTTCACTTGTCGAGCCTAATCACATTCATAGATTTCTACAAGCTTTCTATCACAACTGTCTAAATATTTATTTCCCCTCAGTGTCGCAATATCTCGGTCATGTTATGATTCACCATCCGTGTCATTCAGAGGTACGTGGCGATCCTGATTAATGCATAAATGACCATGGTAAAACATCCACAAAATTCATAGGCAGTACGATGTTCCTTATCATACCCGTCCACTTTGAATCTGCCAAAATGGACTTCATCTCCGTTTTCAGCCGTATGAATGGAAACAATTCTTCTACGAATTCCATGTACTTTAACCATTGTAATGCATTTATATTCTGAGGTTTACGTTGTCGATCACATGAATAATTTCCACTTCAAAATATAAAGAGCGAAAGCATTCCATAGCACACCCAGCAATAGTACTTACTTGAAGAAAACACTGCATCCTTTCAGTATATTGTTCAATTAAGTTTGAGAACTTAATGACTGCCTCACATAATATACGAACATCGTTCTGGCAGTATTGGAGCATTTCACGTTGTAAGTTAAGGTAAGATCTTTTCCCACATACTTCTCATGCTGAACCTTCAAGACATCACGTTCACTTTCTGATTTACCTTCATCATCAAACAATTTAAGCGTTGACCACGGTCCATTGTAATTTTGATTATCCTCAGTGTTTAACAAAAATGGGACATCTTCCTTCTTTAAACCTTCACCTAATCCCACAGTAGTCGGTAATTTCGATAATTTGACGGATATGAATAAATAAATATGTTTAAAAGTAATATTACGTAGACTCATCTGGATAATTTTCGCATCTTATCTTATGATTTGAGACTGATTCCTTCTTTTTCAATGAATTCACGCGTAACAAACACCGAATCGAATTTCGCGGCCTTATGCGCTAAACATACTACTGTATTAAACCTAGGTCCATGACGGAGAACATGTTTCATAAAACTTTGAATACTGTAAAACAAAATTTCTTTCATCTTGTGAATTACCAATATGAAAGGATTTGTGATTAACCTCCATATGGTTCTTACATTTAAAGCAGCAGTGCAATGCGCTTATTAGGTTTGGTCGGTGTTCACGTTCACCATTTTCGTTCTCATTTAGTAGCATGGTCACAATGTCATACACTACGTAAGAAAAATCATTTTCACGTCTCGCTTTCGTCTTTGGTACGAAATAGAAATGGTTTTCTTTAACATACAACTTGTAGATAGTGCAGATCGATCTACACATACAAGAAGGTTATTGCTCTTCTATTTTTCGGGTATAGATCTTAATACTACACTGTGGTCACAATTTAACATAATAACACGGTACAGATCTTCCCTTCGCCTTCATGCTATGGTTATTATAGCATGATTGCGAAGGGAAAGTTCTTAAATATTACAATTAATGGCTCTCTCATCGTGAGAAGTTTCAAAATCATGATACTCCTGGGAATGTTCGCAATGGTATTTGCAATTATGCTCACTTCGACGTTCGTATGACATCAAACAATCGTAGCAGTACCCTCTCTGTCTTAAAAATTCAGTAATTGTCTCAATGGTGTCAAACGGCTGATCACGATAAAATAATAATAATTTTTTTTCTGGTTTGTACATTCCCCCTATAGATGATCTCAGGATCACGACTAGGTGGTTTTAATCCATACACTACAATCTGAAAATCATTACCGTCATAATCTTGAAATTGATCAATATCATCAATAGACCTACCTAAACTTGAAATATTAACATTTGCTGTTACAAAGAACTTTAGCTTCCTGTTGCCAATTCTTAGGTTCTTCCTTTATATATTTTACCTTTCTATACTCTGCCATAATTAGAGCTCTCGGTAAACAGTCATACGAGTTGCTTCCAATCTTGTAACATGAATAATGTGAGCTTGTAAGTAATCCTCCAGAGATAAATACTTATCATTATGCATTTTCTTTCTTTCGCCTTGTCCGCGAATAGTGTCGGATATATTAGCCTTAATGATCGCACTGTCGGCTAATAGGAAGGATTCGTTCGAGTTGAGAACATTGTCAATCGAACGCAAAATATGTTCGGGATCTAAGTGAATTCGTTTACGCCATGGAATTAAAACCTCTTTCCCGTTGTCATCGTTACTACTTTCAATACTAAATTCGACCCAAGATTATGCATCTACATTACTAAGTAAATTGTTTAATGCAAATTGAAATAAGTTCTCAACATACTCAGCCGGTGTCAACCTGGAGGTTACAGCTTTAGCACGTATGGAGATTTCTCTACTTTTCACTGGAAATTTACCAAATCCGCGCACGCGCTCATCTATAATTTCGAAGAAATCATTTGTTCACTGTTGTAAAATTATATTCTGTTCACTCTGTTCGATCTGTCATTTTTCAATAACCTGATCAACTGTATCAGGACCCAAAGGACCACCCCATCCATCAAATTAATCGTATGCTTGATCACACATCTCTACCCCTTGGAGAAAAACACAGTCCGTATCGGAACATAAACTATCCTGAATCTCAACAGTGGTTGAGCTAGAATTAATAGCTGAAGGAGGAGGAGCAGCAAAATAAGTAGAAGTTAAAGGTGCACATGAAGTGGAAACTATCGGACTGCATATAGGTCTTACCGTTGTTACAAAGGTAGTTGGCTGTGTCAATTCAGACGTAACTACATTGACAGGATCAGAAGTTGTAGTTGAAGTATTAGCAATAGTAGTAGCAGTAATACGTATAAAAGTAGATACAGGCAGAGAAAATGAATCTCCAAAGGACAGTGAATACTCCCGACTGCAAGAGAAAATATTAAATGATTCATCTTCATTCATGGAAACATATACCTAATAAATGTTCTCTCACAACCGGAATAAAGCGAAATAGGTGTGAAGCATTCTCCCGTTATTATCATCAAGAGCATATAATGCTGAAAAGCCAGCGTAGCATTAGAAGCGAAGTCAAAAAGCCACGATTTCCTAACTGTATTAACTCATTCAATGAAGGCAAGCGCCAAACACCTTATCAAAACAGGAGTTAGAAGGCGTAGATGGAAAAAGAAATCAAGAACATTACCTAAATTTCTAGGCAATACTCATTGCACGGCTAGTCTGCACAATTCCACCCATTGCGTTGTACATATAATCATGATCGTTCAATCCTTTGCGCTTCTCTGCCAAGATGACGTGATCAGCGGTAGTCATTAAAGTACTGCAATCCATTCTTATTATTCAGAAAACGTGATGTCCTCAAAGAGTAGAATTAATTGATTCCATAATATAGCAGTCACAAGGTTAATTGCTGCAAATAATACAATGAACAAATCTTTTGCGAGATAATTTTCTTGTTCACAAATTAAAAACATATAAAACATCCTTTATAAAAGTCATATTATTATCTACGCATGCGCAAAAAGTAAATTATTAAACATTATTAGCATAATTCTGTATAATAATACGGTAAAATATAAAATATAATTACGTTAATTAATATGTCGCTCAATAAGAAACAACAAGAGCAGCAGCAGCAATAGTATCAGCACTAGAACACTGTAGTTTTGCCCCGATAAATTAAGTTATTATTATTAATACTATTAAATTCTTATGTTCATTTAAAGAGTAACAATTCTTCACTGGGCAAAAATGGGTAGGACTTTCATTATTTTAATCTTCCTTTAAATTACTATTACCTTTTTCACACAATAAAAACCAAAGTATTAATTCAATGAAAATTACACATTTGAGAAACGCCAAGTTCATTTAATAGCTTCAGCTAAATATCTCAAACTGAGGCTTCACAGGATAGTGCAAGGTTTTTATAGTGTATCCTTTCTTTCACGTATGGGCAGATGCTCTAATTATCTACTCTCTCTTCACGCTTGCGCAAATGCTTATTTTAAACTATATAAAATTACTAAGGTTCCCCCAAGTAAGTGTTTACATACGCAGGTTCCTCTAACTCACTGTTGTAGTAGGTTAGCAATAAATCTATGTTTACGCACACAGGTTCCTCACAACCCGGTATTTAAACAGGTTCCTTACAAGTCTATGTTTACACACATAGGTTCCCCACAAGTTAATGTTTAAACAGATTCCCCACAGGTCTATGTTTACATACACAAGTTCCCCAAACCCGGTGTTTAAACAGATTTCCCACAACCTACACACACAAGTTAACCCACAACTCCGTGTTTAAACAGCTTCCCCACAAGATTATGATTACACACATATGCCCCTAATAACTCCGTGTTTATTTATATATATATATATATATATATATATATATATATACGTATATGTGTGTGTGTGTGTGCGTGTGTGTGTGTGTGTCATCCGATTTCATTCAAGACCGTGTTCCGAGTCATCCGGTCAAGACCGGCTTATGTTATTCAGTACAAGTTTCAGATCGAATCATCTATATTCTGGTCAGACCTGGTTACCGGATTTGCAAAAGTGATCCGTTTTCAATTCTAATTAGAAAGTGCTAAACGTGCCTTGAAGAACCTTTCGCTTTCAGCGGAATACTAATGATGATGATGATTTGAAATATAAATATGTTCAAATAACATTAAAATAGTATTACGAAGAGGATTTTAAAAGCTAGTCAGGCAGGGTCTAGTTTGTAGCTTATTAAAGGTAGTCGACCAAGGCCTAGTTTCTATCCTATTATAAACTAGTCGGCTAAGGACTAATTCTTAAGTGTGTGTATATGTGTAGCCTACGCCAGAGTTACCTAATATCTTCTATTTTAGAACCGATTATCTTGACTGAAGTTTTCCTGAGTTTCCCTTAGTTTCACCAGGATATTCCCAAACTATCAAATGAAGTAGGGCCATGATCGCTATCTTATTTTCAGTCTGAGCCAAAGTTACCTAATGGTTTGTATTCTACATCTGATTATCCTGACTGAGCTTTCCTGAGTTTCCCTCAGTTTCACCAGACAATTCCCAAGCAATTAAGTGAAGTAAGGCTCTGGTCGTTATCCTATTTTCAACCTGAGACAAAGTTACCTAATGGTTTGTATTCTACATCTGATTTTCCTGACTGAGATTTTTTCTTGAGTTTCCCTCAGTTTCACCAGACCATTCCCGAGCTATCAAATGAAGTAAGACCCTGTTCGCTATCCTATGACAAGCAATGTTAAAGTTAGCTAATGGCTTCTAATCTACAACCAAGTATTCTGAGTGAGGTTTTCCTGAGTTTTTGTTCAGTTTCATCAGGCTATTTTCCAAGCAAACATATGAAGTAAGGCCCTGGTCGCTATCCTATTTTCAACCTGAGCCAAAGTTACCTAATGGTTTGAATTTTACACCTGGTTATCCAGACTGAATTTATCAGGGGGATGCCAGGGATTTTCTCTAGTGTATGTCCAACTTCATTAAGTAAGAGAGTCACTAGTTCACATCTTGCTGGCACCCACCCAACAAATTTCAACATTCTATGACGTCCGGAAGCTAGTTAAATTAATGTCGCAAAATCTGAACACAGCATAGCCAGAGTCTAATTTGTCTGCAAAAAATCACTTCAATACCATGTATCCCGAATAGCTTAGTTGGTAGAGCGTAAGGCTTTTAACCTTTCGGTCCAGGGTTCGAATCCCTGTTCGGGTGGTTACTTTTATCTTGGATTTTATGCATAGTAACGCTAGCTGTCTCTAGAAATAAAGAGATTACAAATTGGATAGTCTGTGAAAACACATGTTTCGAAATTGTATTTAAAATATAACTCCTATCCTTATAATCAAAAGACAATGGCCACCCAGCATAGTTATACTTGCTCAGGAACTTGTCTTAGGACAAAATAGTCGGCCGAGGCTTAGTTTATAGCTTATTAAAAAAGTTAGTCCGCCAAGAAAAGTAGTCCCCTTTTATCCTTTGGATATGCTAAGGATATCCTTTAAATATACAATAGATAATTCTAATGTACAACTAATTAAATTCTAATATAAAGATCTATTTACCTATAATTAAAATCTCGTTCAACAATCAACAGCGCCAGACAACACTTCACTGTTTTCAAAAGGAGTGCTCGAAAATTTTACAACTTTGAAGTACAACCACTAGGGAACACTTCACTGTTTTTTAAAGGTAAGCACGATAACTTTAAACATTTCAAATAAAAAGAACTCACAATCGAATGAAGTACGATTTAACGAATCCGATGACTTAGCAAAGAATGTAAATGTATTCATATGCATTGCCTTATATTCGAATCTCTTATCTCCACACTATACATACTCCATAGAAAAGTCTACAAATCAAGCAAATATTCATAGGACATAGATTAAATGCAAAACATTTTACTCATTAGGGAAGGAGCCTCTACCTTCATGCAAATTATGATATCACGTCTAAAATTTACATAAATAGTATGGTCCGCATGTACTGAAGTAACATCAATAAGGAAGTGAGCTCTAAATCTTGTCGCAAACTATATCATCTCTCACGTAAATAGAACACACACAATTTACTCATTCTATGTGAACAAACTAAAGACAAGAATAACAATTTAGTCATCAGCAAACTGACCTCTGTATCTTTGCTAATCTCTGAAATCACTTCTGCGATTCATGTATGACCTGCATTTTTCCTTTTCCGGAGATTAAATAACAATCAAGAAAGCCACTATCAAAAGTGACATAGTAAATTGACATCACCAGGCAATCTCCTGTCCTGTATAAAACAAAGACTAGTTCACTCAATAACAAGCTGACGCAATATGCATGAGACAAATCGTTTCTATGTCTTTATTATGATTGCAGTTCAATCCGTCCACCTTCGAAACAAGGCATATGCCATCTCTCTCTCCTTCAACAAGAAAATAAAAAAAGGTATTCGTTATTATTTTAATTTTTCTAAGTAACTTTTCTGTGTTGATTTAAAATATCACATAGGCTACACTTATTAAGAGTCTAAGCTTCAGGGAAACATCTATGGGGAAGGGGGTTCTCGCGGTGGAAGTTTCAAATCTGAAACCAGTTTCTACACGCTGCATCAAAGAATGGTCATATCTCTCCTCCTATCAGTCCAAATTAAACCTTAATTTCAGATTACCTGCGTAACATCTAAAATAACATCTCCTAAAATCACAGTCCTGTACAACAACGCTAAATTTAAAAAACGAGGGGGGAGGGGTGTAACATCACAAATAACATCTCGTAAAAATCACAGTGCCATACAACAAGGCTAAATACAAAAAACGGGGCGGAGGGGTTTCTCACAACATAAGTTTCAAATATGAAACCAGTTTCTACACGCGGTACCATAAAACGTCATATCTTTCCTCCTAACAGTCCAAATTACACCTAAATTTGAGATTGCCTGCGTAACATCCCAAATAACATTTCATACAAATCTCAGTCCCGTACAACGACGATAAACACAAGAAAACGAGACTGTTAAGGTGATCACGTGACTGGCGGCCATTTTGTCTAATGTTTGCTACTCTACTACTTACCGGGTTTCAAGATGACCACCATGGTGCCTATTACCTGGATGAAATAATCGAAAATCTAATAAGGCTTTTGTGCAGATTACTATGTTTTACACCTAGAATGGTAGATTGCTGACAAAGAAAGCATCCGAGGAAAGTACTACGCTTCTGTGACCAATAATAAACTTGTAAGGATGGAAATAATTTTAAAAATCCAATATGGCGGTTTAAAAATCCAATATACGCATGAATTTATGAGCTAATATCATCTAAAATGTTAGAATAGCATACGACAAAACATTTAAATAAGAACCACGATTATACGACCAAACAACTAAAAATGAGAAAATTTTAAAGAAATCCAATATTGAGTCTTTTTTTTTCTAAAAATGGCGGGAATGCAGTAGTGGGAGGAGGTGGGAATTTTCAGGATATGATCACGGAAACATTTCGAACACATTCCAAGTGGTTTAGTTTTGTTATTAAATGTGTCCAGGTTAAATGCTTAAATGCACTGGACTATAACAATACAAAGGAGAACAATAATTCACTCTTTTGTGAAAGGATAATAAAAAGCAAACCTACAAGCGCAAAACTTTGAACGTGCTCTAAATATGACGATATGAGAACACACACTCTTGTTTACTACTATGACACATACAAACGTCAATATGTACCTTCACAACAAATTTCCTTGATTTTATTTTCGATATATTTGACCAGAGAATGGCAAAATTGCAATATGTATGTGGTTCTCCTTTTTCTTCATCTCTTTCTCTTTCTAATATCAACTTCTTCGAGGCGAAGTAAAGTCGGCAATGACCAGTCACGCAAACCGTTTATTGTAGTCGTTTCCAGTCCAGACATTGACAGCACGTCCTCTGTCATTTGACACACACACTACGCTACACTGTATTTTCATCAGAAAATGGGCAGCGGCTAATGGAAAAAGAAGTTCGTCTTTTAACCATTACTATCCAGTCAGACCTTAAGACTGACGTAAAAGTAGCAATGAAGAAGAGGTAAAAGAAGAAGAAGAAAGACTGCTGCAAAGCCAGAGTGATACCTTTTGGATTTGGCAGTAAATTTAAGTTAGCAATGTATCGACCAACAAGCGTGCTGTTATGACGAGGTAATTCGTTTCACTACGAAGATATTGTTCATTTGTGTGTGTGTTGTGTGTGGCGATTCAGAAATTCTCATCTTCTTTTACCTATATAGACACACACAGAGACACACACACACATACACACACGCATCAACTTCTCTTTCTAATTTTCTGTTCGCTCCACTCCAATGGCTGCAGCATCATTTTCTCGAACATAGATACTGCACCATCATTCCCCCCAACTTTAGCGTTCTTTCCCCTCTCGCGCCACGCTAAGTCCACGCTAGAAGAGAGATACCCATTATCTGAGAAGCAAACTTCTCCATTTCTCGCAAACCGAACCTTAAAAGCCGTGGCCTTAAGTAACTTATGAGTGACCGACCGAGGGTTGCTATGGCCCAATAAGCAAACCAATACGGGATTAGAAGAAACGAACTACTAAAGCTTCTATATACCCATCTAAACAACATTGGGAAGCATTAGAAAGTAACATAAAACTCCGAGTTTCATTAGCCCTTGATTGATTTGAGGGGTGATAGAGGTGCTGTTATAGGCCTGCGAGGGCATTATTGGCGGTATGGACACTGTAATTGGTCATTTCGGAGCACCGATATTGGGGGCGGCACGACAAGCAATACAAAGCAGAGAAAAGAGAACCAAAGTATGGGGGGAGAAAAGAAATAGGGATTTCGTAGTGGAGGAGTCTAAAGGTCCTAAGCCCTGGGACGGGTATTAAAAAGAGATTTCGACCTCGCTTCGAAGGACGTCCAATAACGTAACATGTGCTGCAAGTGGCCTCTCTGAGAGCCGGTCACCACCATAACTTCCCATCTGTGGCGACAGGAGCCACTACTAAGAGCTGTAACACTGTTTCTCTCCTTCCAATTCCCCATCATCCAACGGTTACAACCTTTACCACCCACTTTTGCGACCCACCTCACGTCCTCTCCCTCTCTCCACTACCTTTCCTATCACCCACAAAACGAAAAAAAGAACAAGATTCTCACATCCGCGAAAAACGTGCAAGAGATCAGGAACTACTATCTTAGTTGGTCCTGACCTGGTAAATAGAACCCAAGTACACAGAAATTCTTCCGAACGATGTTCGAAAGAACAGAAATACTTTTATGAGTTTCGTCTATGAAGAACAAAGTTCATGAAATGAACCATCTCTATTTTTATGTTTATGTGCAATGAAAACAGAAGGAAGAGCTTACAATTCACTTTGTCATCTGATTAAAACCAAGACCATATTTATTGTATATTCTTTTCGTAATCATCCGAAATCACAGGAAATGCATATCTACTTTTCCAGAAAACGGCGGCCTGAACCTCAGATGCCTAAAGGCCATAAAGACAATTCAATTCAATTCAATTTCAGAAAGCGACAATTGTGCACACAAAAATCAATTTGTGACAGGAAATTGATTATGCTCGAATGATTGGTCCACGCCATGCCAATTTTACGAACTATCGTGTATCCTCAAAACATCTGTCAAATCGAGCTATTTGATGGAAGAAATTTAGTGATGTAGTTGCACGATTTAAGCCACATTTAAGGGTAATCTAAAGCAACGATCTCCAAGAAAAGATGGAAGCCCTACCTCCATGTCTAATGTATTTTCACAGTTATACGAAATTTCATTGCTGCTACTACAAATTCAGGCCTAGAGAGTTCAAACTTTCAGGGAAGAAAGTTCATAACCAATTCAAGAGCATGATCAACGCCGATTTTTAATTATCTTTTTATTTCATTGTTGAAAGAGCTTCATTGTTATAAGTTTCGATATTCACAACAACAATGAAGCGATTTCAACAATGAAGGAAAACGAAAATGAAAAATTGGCATCAGTCATGCTCTTGAATTGGTTATGAACTTCCTTCCTTGAAAGTTAAAACTCTCTAGGCTTGAATTTATAGAAGCAGAAAGGAAATTTCGTGCAACGGTAAGAATACATTACACATATAAGGAGATAGTGCTGCCATCTTTTGTTGGAGATAGTTGCTTTAGATTATCCTTAAAGTTGAAAAAGTTCTAAATTGTATTTTATGTTGAGTTACTGTTCCAATAACATCTAAGTATTTGACTATTCAATTTCTGGAAAACTGCTGAGCTGGAATACATCCCACACTAAAATAGTAAGCACTAGAGAATACACATACACACAACATGCGGCATATAATAATTTAAGGAATACAAGTTTTTGTGTAGAATTAATAGCAATGTAAACTCGGTCAATCAAATGGTAAGGTGAAGTAAATGCTATTTTGGCTTTACATTTCACACGTTTCTTCGCAAAAAAGTCCGAGCATATTGTCGAAATGCATGATTTCTTGTTTAAAAATTTTGCACTTCACAAACTCAAAGAAAGACGATGAGAGCATATTGTAAGGTGTGTAATGTGATGTCGTGGCTGCTATATAAACGGAACGACACAACATTGAATATTAAATGAAACTGCGGATTAATTTTCTTAGAATAAAAACAAGATTTAAGATCAAATTTTTAACAGGATTTGACATGAAGTAAGTTGTCATAAACAGAGAAGTCAAATAAAAAAGGGCGGAACAATAGTTGGTGTTGCTGCTCGTTTTAGAATTTTAAGTATAACAAGGTACGTAATTGTTTTATGATAGACAAAATCAAAACTTCCTCGTAAAGATCAGACGTTTCTTTAAATACTAAATATCCAAAAAATAGAGTCAAAGTCATACTTTCTCGCACTCTTTCAGACCATGAGGAATCCAGTGGTGTACGGCTCATCCCTGTCTGACTTCTAGTTACTCAGATCTAATGGGGGACAAAGGGAGAATACTAATCTATTGAAAAGAACCTGCCAGTTTTAGAATAAAATACATCATTTCACCCTTTCAGATCATGAGGAATCCAACGATGTATGGCTCATCTCTGCCTGACAAGTAGTTGCTGAGATCTAGGGGAGGGGCAGACAGACAGGACAAATTCTATGTTCCCCTATTCACTGGCGCTTATTTGGGGACGCTAATAATGGTATCTATAAGTTAGTTAAATGCAGGAGCTGTACGCACAGAAAAAAAGTCCTGGTATATTCAGCTATATTTTCATGGCTAAACTGCATTGCGTCGTAAAACAGAATTCGACTAAGGGGAATTATAATTAAATATTGGTTGATATTATATTAATTGATACTAATGAAATGGGTGATTCCAAAATTAGAATCTTTACTTCAGTAAGATGGATTGATCAACTGAAATATTTGATATGATAGAATTATGGCAATTCGGTAGCTATGCAAATCGGTAGTATAGTGGTCTAACTTGAATTTAATCTAAACAGATGATTGATTGCTTGGATTGACAGTTATCAAACAATTACAATTTACTCGGAACAGAACTTGGGAATCATTAAAGGACAGCAAAGGCTAATCACAAGGGCTACAACAAATTTCTATGATGTAATTACACAGAATACAAATTGCAAGTAAAGAATCTAAAAATATGTCAAAGTTAAATAAATACAATTGAATGAATATCAATGAATATGCCAGCCACTTAACTATTGTCACATTTATGGGAGACCAGACACTGACTGACAATATTTCAAAGTCTGCTCAATGCAAAACTTAAAGGTTGAATATAGACAAGGATTTGGCCTGGTAATTTACAGTCAACTTACTGACTATATTGATTGGTTTCTTCTTTCTTTACTTTTGTCCTGGAGTCGATGCTATAAGTTTGTAGATGAGAGGTGAATGTTGAGTGACGGCGAATTCTTGAGTGATGGTGAAGTCTTGAGTAACATCTGTTCTGGCGAGCTGGCTTTTCATATTGCTCGAAAGTGAGAGTTGTTTTTACTGTTCTTGCACTAATTTTGGTTAGCCAGGAAGATTTGCCTATTAAAGGTTATATACTTAAATGAATTACATTTTTATATTACAATTCTGTGCATCCTAGATGCATTGAATACGAAGATATTACAACCCCTGAGCTAAGATATACTATAGTCGTCAACTCAAGTCCTTGGGAGACATTAAAGAAAAGTAAAAACGATACACTGGAGAAGATTTTAAAAACGGTAGGACAGTGCCGGAGACTTGAAGCAAAAACGGGCAATTGCAATAAATCAGAACTGGCAGGGTGAAAGCTGCGTTCGGGAAACACCAGCAATGGTTGTTGGAAGAAGAGCAGGACGATGTCCGGAAACTCAGACTGCGAAGTAGCTTGTGACTGGAGAAAAAATAGTTGCTGATGCGCTGGAAGCAACTGAAAGAAATCCTGATGGAAATCTGGCGCTGGGCAGCTAGAAAACTGCATAAGATGTTACTGTTGGAGTGGCAACAGGAGCGGATGTTGGCCCTCCGCTGGAAGCAGGACAGCTGGCAGATATGCCTGGAGAAAAGTCGCAGATTGTCGGAGCTAACGGCAAAAACTGCGTCAACTGTAACGTTTGCGAAGGAGAATCTGCTGGTTGAGAACTTCTCCGGAAGGATGAGTCGTGTAGTGGAGTTGAAAACTGGAGAGAAAAAATTCCTGGACAGGAATAGCTGGACAACATTGAAACCTCGCCGGCACCGATGAAGCAACATACGTTTTTGTAGCTACTTTTTTTTATCATCATCCAAATCATTGGATTGACTGAGGTTTTGTACTTCTTAGTGACGCTTTTATATAAAGAGCCTGTGACGCCTTTATATAAAGAGGTGCAATAAAGTGATTTGTTACAGCATGATATGTAACGAACAATATTTCACATAATTAATATGGTATATTTTAATAGCAGTCGTCACCTAAAAACACTAGGTGCTTTTAGCTTTTCGAGTTGTGTGACAAGTGAGCATTTATGATAGATCTTGACAGCAAAAAATATAATAGTGCGTACGTGATGTTTGAAGTTACAACGAACTAATAGAAGTCCGCAAGAATGGATAGTGTAAAACAAGTGCTTGGCTCTAATATGATCAGTGCTGTTGAAAAATAATGAATGACCCCAGAACAAAAAACTGTATATAAAAAGAACTCTGGGTTCCTCTCGCTCTCTTGCTACATAGATATTTATTTCTACGAATCAATACTCGCTATTCACATCAAGTCTTGGTCGTCGCCATTACAGTAGTGAAGCTACTCTTGGGAACAGTCAACGGAGTGAACACCTTCTAAGTCTATTCTACACCTGCATCATGGTATCACTAACGTGAGTCTGTTGTAAGCAGATTTGCCACTTTAACTCTGTATACGTAGAATTTGGTCATCCCTGTTTTCTGATGACATCTATCATTTCATTAATTTTAAATACAGTCATATAAGGCATTGAGAGGCTTTTCCCGCTTACGATAGATTAGTCTTACCGTGAAGTTTGCTTTTATTATTGCTTTAGGTTTATCCCGTAAAAGATATTTCTAATAATTCTAACATTTTGACAGGCGGTATAATAAATAGTATTAGCAAATTAAATCTGTTGCTTTTAATTTAATGTTTCACTATATTACCAACTACGTCGTTTATGTTCACTAATCAATCAGCTACAGTTTATGCATATAAATTTGATGGTAGGCAATTATTGCATTCTAATTAATTTATCCACTAGACCAAAACGACATATTACTGTTAAAATTTATAGTAATAGTGCTACGGTATATAGTAGACATAGTATAATTGTGCTAAGGTAACGATACCCTTGTGCTAAGTTGACTATATTTATTGTTTTAAAGTTGTGATTCCTAAACAAGTAAGTATTGCTAAATGTTAGGTTGCTGGAAAAAGCATACATATGGCTAATTGAACAATATTCCTGCACGGGCTACAACTTTGACAATATATTTATTGCTGTTCGAATAATACTGTATGGTTGTTAGAAGCGCATGCGCAGAAAATGAAAAAAATATATAGTCACTGTAACTATACTGTTGCCTGGGACACTGTGTACTTGTGTGGTTGGAAGCCATCTTTGTTCGTTCGAGAGAAATTATAAGATTATGTGAGGAGTAGCTACCGATGACGAGGAAAAGTTAATATCTTGGGTATTTACATCCTTACTTGAAAATTTTAAAGGTGAGTGTAAAATATAGCATGTTATAGTTTATGAATGGCCCACTAATTGAGGGCTATGAGCACAATGTTGACTTCAGTTGCATAAGATTATCTTGGAGCAATACATAAGGTCACAACAACAATAAAATATCGTACCAATAAAATAAAATATGAGGAAAACAATAAAAGGACGGCAGAAGAAATTAATTTAAATTTTAACAAAAAGTCTAAAACTCAAACTAGAAAATTTGAAGAGAAATTTTCAAGACGAGAAACTAGCGAATTTAGCTAAAACTTTAAATATCTATAAGCAACAGAAAGGGTGATGAAAATAGTAACGTTATCATTATGAAACTGGATAAGGACTTGAATGCTGTCGACAAAAGGTTTGAAGAACGGGTTAAACATGTCCAAAACACAAATTATAAATCAAGCTGTAAAGATTCACCACATGGAGAAACAAATTAAAATTCCGTGCAAGGATAGTGATTTGCTAAAAGTGGATATTGCTTGGATCAGAGAGAAACTTGATACTTACGAAGAACAGATGTCACAAGTAGTAGTGAGTCTAAAGTAAATGTCTTAAGTTGTAAAAAAAGGGAATATCTCAATAACGTGGAAGTGAATCAAACATTCCATATAGACGAGAATAAGAGGAGATATCATTCGGATGACGATTCTAATCCAGAGACGTCAGACGATTATAGTGCGATGTCTTGGCCGTGATCCAAAGGAATTCGAAATACAATTTTGTCAAAAGGCTAATGAGACAGGAGATAAGAAAAGTGAGATAGATCCATATCCCAGAGAATTGCCTGGCATTTACCTGACGTAGGACGGTGATAATACAAAGGAGAGTCCGATGAGATATACTTAGAGATGTTAACTACCCATATAGGCTACTTGAAATTGGGTAAAGAGAGTAGGATTCAGAAAATAATAGTCAATCCAGTACAGGAGTGGATAAAAAATCAAATGTGATCTTTTATGGAATTTTGCAATGTTTTTAGATAAATTTGGTGATGAAGAACAGATGGAAACCAGAGAACGTGAACTGAAACCGATAAAATTCGACCTGAAAAATGTCGAAAAATATACAGATAAAATTTAAGTACCCGTAACCCAATTTACTAGGGTGGATGTACATGTGATAACAGCAATGTTACTTAGGAGAATGCAACGTAAACTAACCATAAGTCATTATCGAATCACAGATCATGCCATGAAGGTATGGAACTTGCAAGACAAAGCATGTGAGAACAGAGTCACCAAACTTTCAATGGCAAACAACGTCGATTCATTATTAAAAAAGAATAGAGGAAATTACCATAGCTATAACGACAATGTATATGTAAATAGAAACTGATAATTTACTACAGGTAAGAATAGGAGGTGTGAAAGAAGGAAAAACGACCAATAGAGTAGAAATAATAAGAATATGTCTAAAAGCAACTGAATTAATCTGAATAAGTATATATACGGCGTTGATGCAATGGCAAAGTTCTCGACCAAATACAGCTCTTCTATTGATGAAACAGATTGTGTGATGGTGGAAGGAAAGTAATGATACAAATTATAATGTGGATCGAGATATGAAAGAAGCATCAACTGAAAGGGAAAGAACAGTATGGGAGACTCATGAAATTTGTACTACCTTCTTAAGAGTCTGCAGTGACAAAAATAGTGAAAGTCTAAACAAGATCAATAACAATACACAAGTTTGTAACAAAGAACTGTCGTTACTACGTGATGCTGCGCGATAATTAAAATAAGAAAGAAAGAAGCATAGACTACTAAAATCCTGCATTATTATTTCATGAAGGACAGCTGTGATACTTTCTGATACTTATTCGTTGCAGAACCTGAGAAGATAATAACACTGAATGCAATGTATAGTGGTAAGTGACGGTGGTGGTAAATAGTGGTAACATGGAAAAGGGGAATCAAGATCAAGTCACAAAGAAAACAAGAACAAGTCCCAGTAGTTGAAGTACAGCCTTCCACTTCGAGAAACGTAGATGAATGTAAGTCATCAATAAATCGCTTTAACAGTCAATCATATCATAAACAAAAACAGAGAAAAAGTAATTCTAGAAAGACAAGAAAAAGGTAGAAATAGAAAGACAGGAGTCCCCATGGTACACAAAGAATATCTGGAAGACGACACAAGTACTGATGATAGTGATAGCCACAAGAAGATTATAAGTCAGATTAGGTATCCTAATCAATGCATTGCATATAAGATTACAGAGAATCAAAAGCAATGTGAGACATGTCATACAGTAAGTCAATAACCAAAAGAGGAACTGGAAACGGTATAAAAATGAATGTTTAAACATAAATAAAATGAACTAATTCAAAAAGCACGAGAATGAATGAGGCATAAGAATATGATCAAGAAGAAACTATGGTGAGTTACTCTACCAGATAATGCATAGCCATAATTTACCCTCCAAATACTACTTAAAAATGTGTAAACTTCAAGGAAAAATACTACTGAAATCATTAAAACCAGCATCAGCATTTGGTGAAGATCAACAAAAACTTTAACATGACTTAGGGCGTTGAAGAAGAAATTGTTGACTTTTTGACTCATTTTTTTCTTTTCCAACAGAGTGCAATTATGTAAGGTGGTGTAACGTCATGTTTGCTACGTGAAACAACATTGAATTAGGTATTAAATGAAACAATTAATTAAGTAACAACAGTAAGAACAAAATTTTACATAAAATAAGAAGTTGCAATGGAAAGAAACCGGAAGTTGTAGTTCTTGATTATTTTAGAAATGCAATTGTAATAATGGCGTTTATGAATTAGTTAATGTCTGTTTATAATTTAAACGTGATGCCAATTAATTAATTATTTACTCTATAAGACGAATCAATACGCAAATATAGTATTATTATTATGAGCTAGCAACAAAAATTCACTATAAAAAAGGTAAGTATTACAAAATAGGAATACCCGAACCACGGTCATGGAGAAGAACTTGATTATATTTCAATATTTTTAAAAGATACAACCATAACTGACGGACCTCATTCCATCATTTCTTTGATCAACACCGAGTTCGGCTCAATATTCAACACCAACATTTTCTTTTTACTCCTCGTCTGCTACCAATCCGATCTGTCAACTAGGACAAGTAACGACAATGTCGATCTGCTAATAT
>JAGDQP010027531.1:9110-21978 GCA_022664845.1 Lepisma saccharinum
TTCTTCCTCACGTTCTTTTTTCTTCAAAAGCCATTCCAATTCCACGTGCTTTCAAGCAGTTAAATGAGATTACACATTCCAATTCATGTGCCAAAGAGTTTCTTTCTTCTACCTTTTTCTCAACTACATCACTTTTGTTTCGGTGTCTGTTTGTGTTGTTTCGGGTCTTGTACTGAGAACACCTATTCTTTGTCTCTAGAATTGCCATCTGCAAAAGTACAAATATTTTTTGGGTATATAAGATGTCACCCTTGTATGAAATGTTCCCCCAAAAAGTAAAGAAATTCCTTCTAATATTGTCTTCCCAATGATGCCTCAGTCTTCCAAACGGTTTCTTTCTCTCCGATTTTCCAACCACGATGGAATATAGGTCTAATCTTCCTCCCCCACCCCATCTGAGCTGCATGGCCTATACTCATCTTCGTTGTCGCGATTCCATTATTCTTACAACATCTGGTGAGTCGTACTGTCTGTGGAGTTCTTCATTCTCCTCCATTCTCCAGTCACCTCGTCCCGTTTCACTCTGTATATCTTTCTCAAACCCTTATTTTCAAACACTCGTTAATTTATGTTCATCTGTTAGGGGTGTAGTACTCCAACTTACGCAACAATGAAGTATTTATCGGCAGAATAACCGTTTTGTATATTTTCAATTTCAACTTCCTTCATATTAATCGCGAGAGGACAGAATAGAAACATGCGTTGCATGATGCTAATCTATATTTGTTTCTTCCGTGACCTCGTTTTTGCTTGTTACATATGCTCCCAAATATTTAAGAAAGTTCTATCTACGAAATAAATCTATTTTAAATAGTTTATAGCCTAGCCCAGTCGTCTTGTGCTTTGTAATGATGATGATGTGTTCTGCTCGAAGGCAGGTGTCTGGCCAAGGTGAACCGAACGTGCTTTGCCATTGCCTTCCATCTGATGAAGATAACGTCGTAAGGACTATACCTACAATTTAGCGTCGGCTCCGAAGCATTTGTCATGTGTCCCCACCGGGAACCGAACCGACTGATTACAAGCATTACCACTCAGGCACAGGGTACAATCGCGAATTTCGGCTCAACCCTGCGGAGGCACGCAAACATGAGTCCTTATGCTGACCATACTGGCTAAGGTTTTTCAGTTTTTACTAGATTCAGCAAACAAATGTGGTTACTGTACCTAGAGAAAGTCTTTGACGCCCCTGACGCCAAAAGGATTCTCGTCGAAGGATATCGCCCCTCAGATAATATATAGGAAGGGTATAGGTGTTCATCCTCATGCTTGAGAGTGAGGTCTGAACGAACCCGTAAGTTTGAGGATGATTGAGGTTTGACACTTATGTCACAGCGGCCTCTCTCTTCCATAAATGTAAACAAAGTCAAGTATATAATAAATAAGAATTTTTCTGGATGAGCATAACATTTCCTTAGGTGTTTCAACAAAAGTACTGAGGATGGCAACTCCTACATTCTCCTTTGTCAGTTCAAGTATTAGTGCTGTACAGGTTATTTTCGTCGCAAGATAGACAAAGACAAATCGTTCGTAAATATTTGTTACTTCCGCTTAACATGTTTTATTTTTCAAACTAGATTACACACATGTCACTTATACTGCCAAGGTGATTTTTTAGTTACGTATTGCTTTTAATGAATAAATACCTATGCATATCAAAGGGACACAATATGCGATCTTTATTGTCCATTGCATGTCTCTATTATTTGTTTTCTTCACTCCTAATAGGTTTTTAGTCTGTGCATTTATCAATCTTCCGATTCTTTATTGGTTTCTGCCATCGACCTCCATTAATACGATACTGGACTGACTGCAGCCATTGAAAATTTCATGAATATGTGAAGCTAGGGAGCGGAGAGGAAACTTAATCTCGTTTGTCCACTTCCAGTCTAAACCAATATGGACCAAATTTTCGATTCTAACTCAGTTTTCTACGCTTGATATCGCTGTGTGGTCCGTTTTCTTTATTTATGTCTTAATTCTTGCAAAAAACGTAAATATTATTTGCAGTATTTTCTATTGTATGCAGAGTGCGGTATACTCTTACATGAATAACTCAGGAATTAAGACTTGAATAAAAAAAACGGGCCACACAGCGATATCAAATACTGAGTTAGAACTGAAAATTTGGTTCACATTGGATTAGACTGGAAGTGGACAAACGAGTTTAAATATTTGCTCTGACGTCTATCTTTCAACACTAAGTAGTTACTCCAGTATAGTTTATGTAGAGCTCGATGGTTTCTGCTGCCTTTGGCGTGCATGTTCTGACTGAATCGGAGGTAGATTTTGTTTTTTTCTTCTGAAGAAGCTTAGACAGCACTAGTTACAGAAGTTCTAGAATTCAATTTTGTTTGGAATTAATCTTCACTGATATATCTATACTATGATCTGTGCTATGCGCAAGCACGGTGAAGCATGGGGGCTGTGATTGTAGCGTTCCATATTCTAGATCTACGCCACAGAGTGAAGTGGTATGGTCAGTCCCCTCCTCGACCGCCTTTACCTCCGAAAGTACCCAGGAAAATCAAGGATATACTCTGGTATTCGATTTGGTAGGACACAGTACAGCTCAGAGCGCCAGTTATATGTGAGCACTGACGAAAATTCTCTAGCGACCTGGCCGGAATTTGAACCCAGGACGTTCGATTCGTAGTCATTGTAGACAAAAACATACTTTAAAAAAAAGTTTTATGTATATATTTTATTTCTCTTTATTTTTCTGTGGCTTTGCACAGGCACATATACGACACCAACTTCGGTACATAATAAATGAAGTTTTACAAACTTCCGAGGCAGGCAAAAATATTTTTATTATTTTTTCAAATCGTTTTTATAACCATAAAAATTGTTTCTCTTTTCCTGGTGTTATTTTGGCGAAAGTTGTGTTTTTACCTATTTACATATTTTTTTCTTTAGTTCACAATGGTTCGTTTTGTCCTCAAATCTTGCAAGGTGAATTTAACTCATTTCCCGACGTCATACAGTGATGACATTTTGCGACCCAAGTCGGGTGACAATACAATAGATATTCCAGTGTTACTTTCATATATTTCTATATATTTGTATATTTTAAAAGCATATTTTAATATTTTTACATGGACTTCTTTATCCTAAAATATGTTGGATTTGACTGGTTGGAGAACACTTTAGGATTTGGGTCACAAAACATTCGCTTGAGAAAAAAGTATCCGAACACTAAAATAATTCGAAAACTTTTTAAGGACATGCTTTTCTTAAACAATTCGTACTAAAAAGTAAAAAATAAATAAAAAAATATGCATGACTAAAAAGAAATGCATGGGGCGCCCCAATTCAAAAATTTATATAGTTACTATATATATGAGAGCGTGCCCCATGCGTTTCTTTTTAGTCATGCATAAACAAAATTACTTTTTACTTTTTCGTACGAATTGTTCAAGAAAAGTGTGTCTTGAAAAAGTTCTTTCTTTATTATTTTATCTTCTTATCAACGTGCTCTTTAGTTTTGCAATGTTTCAGGCAAGAATCCCGTCACCTATGATCAAATCTGCAATTAGAAATTTTGCACATTTATATATTGGGTTCTTTCACATAAAATCCTTCATCCTTAAATTTCTATCCCCTTTCTTTCACAGGCACACGATGTTTTCGTAAGTAATATTTAAAACTCCAACTTCAACAGCACAACCACAGACACAACCAAGCAGACGACGAATTGCAGTCGAATAGAAAGGGTCGACGGAATCGAGTCGTGTGTTTTCAATATCAAACAAAGACTCAATTCGAGACAGTGGGTATATTGAAAGGACTAAGGGCTCAGTTTCAAGCCACTTGCGTTGTTTGCGATGTGGGTGAATAGCCAATTGAAACACATGTAATAAAACTACACCACGAAACACCATGAAATCGCAGCAATGCAAGCGGGCTTGAAAATGAGCCATAAGGTAGCACTAAACGCTGAGAGAGCACTTGAATCTTAGGGCTGATTTTCATGAAAGCTTACGTTGCTTGCTTTTCTTGCGATTTGGGTGACTAAGCAATTGAAGCACGTGTTAGGGCTGTTTTTCATGAAAGCTTACGTTGCTTGGTTTGCTTGCGATTTGGGTGAATAGCCAATAGAAACACGGGCTTTATTGCGTGTTTTATTGTAAGGTAAGAGTAACACATGTTTAAATGGGCTATTCACCCAAATCGCACGCAAAGCAAGCAACCCAGTCTTCCAAGGAAAGGAGCCCTTACACTTACCTTACAACAAATCACGCAATAAAACACGTGTTTCAATTGACTACTCATCCAAATCGGAAGCAACGCAAGCTTTCATGAAAATCAGCCATTAGGCTTCAATGAAATACGGGTAGTCGCTTTATTCGTGTATGCGAATTGTGCCTATCTCTGCTAATACGGTAATACTGAGGAAGAAATGAATATGATAGAAAGAAAAAACTTATCTGAACTGTCTTTATGAGAAATGAAGAAAAAAACAGCTGAGAAAAAAAAAGAGAGAAATTGTAGTCTTTTGTGAAATGCAACTAAAATCCTTCTTTTGCTCTGGAAACGAGATTTAAGAAGAGAAGTAGCTTACATGAGTCTGAAGTCTGGGTGCATTTGTGTGGGGGTGAGGGAGCAGGGGGTGTAAAGGTGAGAAAAAGAAAACGCGCGCTGAAGAGAACGCTCACACACATACGTAGCAGCACTTTCTCTTTTCTCAGCATAAATGACTTTTTTTTTTCTTTAACAGATTTGCAGCCGTTTTGTAACTTTTTTTCCTTTACTAATAACCACATTCTTTCTTTATGGTGGGAAGTGACAGAAATATGCAGTATATATATATATATATTTCAATTGAACCAATTATTTCTCGCATTATTTAACTTTGTTTTTTTTAATGCAAGTTATAACTTCCCGTTGTAAAAGAAATAGAGGAAATTTGTTATTTGAAAATAAAAGAAATGAAATGTATTTTACGGATTACTCTCACTTCTAATGGAACTTCCTCATTCGTATCACTTGGAAGATACGTTCAAATAACTTTTTTTTTTTTTTTAAATTTCCTCACTCGTAAGCTAAGCTGAATATTCATTTTTTGAAATGAACTGGGAAATTATGAACCCTAATTCCATGGTTATTCGTGCTTAACCAAATAATAATAATAATAATAATAATAATACATGTCTGTTTGCAGTCTTACTGCCTTTAATTTACTTCAGTGTTACCCTGGTTTGTAGTTCCTTTTCGTAATATCCTCTTTCCACCCTCTCTAAGATCGGCAGGACGTGTAGCTCGAATGGGAGGTAAACGAAAATTATGCCTATATTAATTGTGGTTGGAAAACTGGACGGAAGGAGGCATTTGGGAAGACCGCGACATCGTTGGGAGGATAATATTAGAAGAAATCTTCGAGATGTTTATCATGAAAACCGGCTTGATCTTGCATGGGATAGAATCAAATGCTCAACGGTTTGTTACTGTGGCGATGAACTTGCGAGTTGCGTAAAGCATAGAGTTAAGTTTGTATGTAAGAGAAACATTTTGTAGGGTTTATTTTCAAACTCCCTTTGTTGACACACAAAAAAAATCAACTAATTAATATGGGTCTGAAGCCCAATCACATCATTAAAGCTGCTCAAACTCCGTGTGCGTGGGTTTTCTCGGGATTCTCCCGTTTTCTCCCACTTTCTTTATTCCAACAATTTATCTCATCATCATCCATCCGTCCTGAGCCTAAAGGCCTTCAAACTAATTTCAAATTCAAATCATCAACGCTGCACCGAATCCTTGACTATCATTAGTTCACAACAGTAACTCAGACCTTCAGTCTTCGAAAATATCTCCAAGATTTCAACAAAAAATCTACTTTTGTAGTTTCACGTTCTTCCATTCCATCTTCTGTTTTATTGATTATCGCTTCCATCTTTTTTTTGGATTGACTTTTCACGTAGTTTATGTAACAACGTACCTTTCGGCTTTTTTTTTTATTATTTATTTTCCCTTTTAACATTTCCCTTCGTCGAAAAGCTGAGTGACACCCATCAACATGGCAGGACTGGAAAGGCGTTGACGGCACACCTAAATGTTTTCGAGGCTGTTTGTAAAGTCGCGTCTTGTCTTGTGAGTACATAAGGGCGGGGTGTGAAAAGAAAAACTAACCACCCTCAAGCACCCTTAACAAAAAGGCCCTGACTTCCTCTCGTCTCTCTGGAAATCACGATGAACCAAAAGTGCCGCCACCACCCTTGCTTTCACAAGTGGTGACGACGCGCTAAACACCCCTTTCTGCATGCTTTGAGGGTGACTTTTTCCTTTTTCTCCTGTTTGTAGTGTACAAAAGCAATTGTTGTATATTTAATGAGCGAGAGAAGGTGTGAGCTTTCTGCTTCTGAGAACAAAAACAACGCATGGTTTGTCGAGGACTCTCCAAAGTAGCGTTGCGTATACGATAGCGTTGTTCCTTCAAAACATCTTGTAACAGGTATTGTGTGGATTGGTGGTGACATTGTGATCTGTTGTTTTGTTAAATGAAACCAAGTGTATGATGTAACTAACACCATGATGGAACTCATCAAAGCGTTTGAAGAAAAACAATGATCCTTTGTTGTTTTCTAGGTGAAGGGACACTTGAACGGCGACCAGTGATTCTGCCAGACCATCCATTTGGCAAGTGTCACCTCTCCCAACTTCATTTTTTTTACTGTCAATAATCGATAGAAACTGTGCATTTTATACCCCCCAAACTAAAAATCCTGGTGGAATCCCTGACAGACACATGAACAAAATTAGATCCCACGTCACACAATCTGAGTTGTTTTAAGTTGTAATAGCAGCTCGATTTTCTTCATCAGCCAAACCATCAAGACATTCTTCCTAATTGAAAGGTTGCTTTTTCATTCGTAGAACTGAAGAAAACGGATCAAAATCACTTACGGCAGGACTCAAACCTGTGCTCCCACAAGTTGATCCGAGGTCAGGACTCATAGTCTTTAGTCCACGGCTGTTGGGTCGTTTTCATCTTACAAATAAATTTTCCGTTCTTCGCTTGTAATACCTCTCAAACTGCCATAGCATTTTTTAATGGGACTTCCTTTCAATATAAGGACATACATTTCAGTGCGGTCATTGTTTTTTTTTTAGGCATGCTTTCGGGGGTGGGGGTTGCTCTGTCCCCTCTTTCAACCGCCCCTCTGAAAGGATCAGTCTCAACACAAGTATTACTCATATGCATACTGAAATACTTATGTAACAGCATAATCTATAAATAAATATTCTTCATGTTAGTTTGAGGTTAAGTAAGTAACTACGACATGTTGTTCAGTAACATTATTGTTATTTTATATTTTAGCACATTGAAGTCACTACGCATTTTTATTATTTTCGTGTGCCCCTCCACGAGCCCCCAAATAAAATTTCCTGAATGAAACACTGGGCGCAGTAATTTCGGTACTGACAAATCTACTCGGACCTCGTAGTAGAATGTGACGTCTATGTCAGAGCTACCTAGCGGATGGATTCAAAATCACGTGATCTGAACAAAAATCCATTAGTTTTTGCGCAGCCAGAAATGGGGAAGGGTGCTAAGTCTATCTATTATGAGGTCTATGGTATGACTCATCCGAAGTTGTAAGAATAATTAAATCGCGGCGACTAAGGGAGTTATTACACTGTCGAGCTTTTGCTAATGAATTTTCTCCCCCCGAGCTTTCTCGACAATTAAGCTCGACAGTAAGAGCTTGCTCCTCGAGGAAGCTGATCAGCAAACTCGACAGTGCAATGAGCAGACCACGTAGCTCGGATGGGGGAAAAACGAAGATTATATTCCATCCTGATTGGAAAGCAGGAGGGAAAGGGACTGTTGGTAAGACCGTGACGTCATTGGGAGGATTAATATCTGTACCTCGGAGGTAAATTACACTGTCAGTTTTCACAAAACTCGAGTTCACGTCATTTTGACATGTTTTGCGACAGTGTTATGCTATCAACTGGAAAACTAACAATGGGAAATCTGTGCACACCTCCAAGGAGAGCATGCTCAAATTTACAAAACTATGTACTGAGGTCTTGTTTGGCAAGAAAGTGATACAGTGCAGTTTGCCTCCGAGGTACAGATATTAAAAAGGGGATCTTCGAAGAAGTATAAAGGGATTCGTGATGAAAACTGGCTTGATCTTGCCCAGGATAGAATCCAGTGGCGAATATTTGTCACTTCGGCGATGAGCTTGCGAGTTCCGTAAGCCATTGAGTTAGTTATTATTATTAGAGGCCTTTTATGCAAACATGTTTCACAAAGCAACTTTAGAGAAGCATAAACAGCGCGTTCTGTAAAACAATGGAAGCAAATGAGTATGTTTATGCAAATGCGGCGTATTCTCAAAGTCGCCGTTCCTGTCCTCCAGAACACAAGAAACTAGACCATGGATATGTTTACAAACACTTGTCCTCCAGAGTGTTGCCAGGCGTTCCTTAGGCCAGTTGCTCACACGTTTCCCTATATCTCGTGTACAAAACTCACTGGCAACACATCTTTCTTTCTTCTTTTCTTTTTTCCCCAATTTACTCAAGTGACATGTCGCAAGTGATAAAAAAAAAGTACAAGAGAAAACTCGTTGCAGCATGTTTTTAAGTTGCACGACACAAAAAGTCATTACGCACACAGTAGTGTCGCTGCCGTTTTGGCCTAAAGGGGAAAACGTTATGTGAAATACGACCATAGTCAAGTTTTCGGTGTCGCCAAAAGTACTTGGGTGTAGCTACATGAAGCGTCTTACAACTACAATCGACCGCTAAACTTCGAGTCATCGCTAAGTTGAGGGCAACTCTCATTGGCCAAAATCAGACTTGGCCTCTACTAGCGCTGACTAGAAGTGTAGCGGTCGATTGTAGAACTGATCAGATGAAGTCCCATTATCTGTTACTAAATTGTGCAATAATTTTATTTCAACTCGGAGTAATTCACACAATCAAGAGTGAATAAACAAAAACACTGACTGGAAAGTACTGTAACTGATTTAAAAATTAGCACTGCCATCAAAATGACTGGTGGTGACCTCTATCAGAAGCGGAGAAACGTGTTCTTTGTAATTATAGGGTTGTGACAATTTATAAAGTCTTGTTTTAAAAGTGTAAGACGATATGATACTTATTCTAAAGTTTCGTGATGAGACAATTTTAAAAGAAAGGTTTAATATTACATGTAAAAAACAGGAATTAGGAGCACGCTTTCGTATAAAGGTGTGACCTTTTGTTTCTTTTGTGGAAAGCGTAAAAAATACCAATGATGAAAGCGACAGAAAAGGGTTCCTCTCTCATTTAGAAGGGAGAAACAAAAAAGATATGGAGAGCTTTCAGTTGCCTTTGTTTTAGTCCAGAACAACGACGCATGGCTTAATGATTATACACATGAAAAGATCGACGACCTAGTACAATGAGGCGGACACCATTCTTTACGTTACAATTTTCTTCGTCGTCTTTGTAAGGAAAAAAACCACTTCCTATGGGTGTTGATAGACGGAGAACTTGCTATACTTTAGGCTAAGAGATTTTCTTTAACGTGTTCTAATTTTCTCTCCTCTTTTCTCCCGCGTTACCACCTTTTTTCTTTTTTTGAGATAATTATTCCGACGTTATGATGATACATTATGGCTGTTGAAATTATAGGGGAAAGGCGCTAGAACCATAGCTGACAGGTTTTGTCAGTTTTAACTTTGGAAATGCGTTCAGTAAATACGTAGGATGAAATGTACTTATTGAGTTCTGGCGAAAGGGGCAGGTTCTTTGAAACACATTAAGCGCTCTCCATTCATTTCCGCTGTCTTAACGTACTTGTCTTTTTTAATATTATCGAGAAGCAGTGGCGGACCCAGAAAAGAGCGCGCTCCCCCCAAAGTGGAAATATATTTTATTTTAACACTATTTCAACATTTAACTCAGAGAAATCTTCGATTTGTTTCCAGAAAAATCTAATTTATCTAAAAATATCAATTTTTTAGATAACGGCTTTCATATTCCGTGATAAAATTTAACAATAAGAAGGAGAAATATGATCCATTCATGTTTAGTGACGAAATATCAAAAAGGTCCGTGGTGTATTTCTCAGACCTACGCCCCACTCATGAAAATCCTAGATCCGCCCCTGTCGATAAGTAAGTAACATTCGTCTTCTCCCTCTTTTATTTACCCCTCAACCATAATTCAATAACCTTCCCTTCTGTTGCTGTACCTGTTGTATAAGTTAAAGATACTTTTATTTCCTTGAACTGATTGATATCTATCGCTATGGGGACTCTATATAGTCTAGTGGTCAGAGCGTTGGATTCAAGTCCGCGTGATCCCGGGTTCAATTCCCGGCTGGAGTCCCACTTTTCGGCATCCACCCAACGTCACGTCGTGAGGAAAACTGGGGAGTCACGTGAATAAAGACGTGACGGCCATTCGGTCTAGAAAGCCCCTAATACGCCTATTCGTGGCTAGGTGGCGTGTAGAGTTGACCACACTGCCGTCACTCAGGTGGACGAAGTTCCACCAAGCGGGAACAGATGGAGTTGGGGCAGGCTCAGGACCTATTGGTCTGTAACGCCGATGGTTATTGTTTATGATATGCATCGCTAATATTCTGAGTGGAAATTAACATAAATATAATTCTGTCGTATTGAAGCAAATTAGGACTTTGGTGCCCACCTAATTCTGTAGAGCCATGCAGGAAGTTAATAAATTTTAACCGTCTTCCTCGATATGTAGGATCAACAATAATAATAAATCACAGCCATATTCAATCCACTAGTGGATGAGGCCTCTCCCCGAAGGGAGGAGTTGGTCTACTGCTCCCACGCTGACCAGACGGGTTGGGAGAGGAGAGCCGAAGCTCTCACTGTGATCGCCACTGTCTTTTATTCACAGCAGCTCCCCAATTGTCCTCACGATGCTGGGTCAACACCGAAATTTTTGAGCCCCCACCGGGAATCGAACCCGGGACCGCTCGCACTGAAGTCGAGCGCGCTACCGACTAGGCTACGCAGGAGCTCAATATATTCCCATAAATACAAAAGATATTTTCTTTCTAATCTATCTTTCTCTCAAGAATGCTATTTTCACTAATGATAGAAACCACAAGAGAGACTCGTAGATCCAGAAATGTACTTACCCCCCACACAAAATTCAATTTTTGGGGGGGTTAAATTGGTATCATTTTAGGCAAAACTATATATATTTTAAGTAAATTTCACATCCAAAGCGACAGTGTACTTGTCCGTTATAAACAAGTGACCCAGGGATTCCGCCAGGATTTTCAGTTTGGGGGTGAAACCAAAGTTAGGGGGTGTAAGTAGAACTAGTGCTTTCAGGCTTCCCATCAATTTTTAACAATGGAATTTTTAACGATGGGGTGTGCTCTACGATTTGAATGTGGACACCCTCCTATGGGAGGTCTTGTAGAATCCCTGAGGTGACCACATAATATGGTAACGTTTTCTCTTCTGTACATGTATCTAAATTTTGAGAAAATGTATTAAAGTATAATTTGCCAAAATGTTCAACAATCCTATAGAAATGAAGTAGCGAAAATTTGAGTTGTAGTTGTAGGTGATTCATAGACAAAATCTGCATAATTTAGGACTTTTATGTAATTAAGAACACATTTCATGTGCTGCCATGTATTGATTTCATTCGGGCACGTCATTACGTAAATAAGAATTATTAGTTTCATTTTTTAACATCCTGTTTATGAGTGTCCCAGGGGATGGACTTTGCTCACTGCCTTCTATATACGTGTATGATTAATTTTGAATTTATTTGAGACCTTTTGGCATCTTTGGTTCAGGCCGGGATGGTGTTAGGTAGAGGATTGGGAAGGTATCGACCAGGATCTTACTTAAGGTACCATCCCGGCATTCGCCTGGTTAAAATGAAAGAAACCTTGGGAAACTTCAGTGAGGATAGTTGGTTGTGGGGTTCGAACCCGCGTACCAACCCATTGCCGATCTAAAGTCCACCACGAAAGCTAGGTCGTTGTCTCTTAATTAAGGGATCCCAGGTTCAATTATCGGAGGATTTGTATTAAAAATGTTGTTCGGAATGCTTTTCTAATTGTAATCTTGGGGCATTATCTGCCTCAAATGAAAGACAATGGCTGCATTCAGCGCAGTGAGCGGCTCAGTGAGAGTGATCTCCAGTGAGTGAGCGCTCACAGTGGATCCTTCGGATGCCTAATTTCGTTTATGCTCAATAAACAGTTGAATTTTATACAGCGTATGGTTGAAGTTTCACGAACAATTGAATATCGCGTAGCACAAAGAGTAGTAAATATGGCACGTCTGGAAGATGTCAGGCATATGTTACCGTTTTTTTATCGACGATCGATTAAATATGAATACCAGACTGAAGCTGCAAGTGCACCTCATGGCTTGTTGTTATTTGGTAATATTTCTGATTAAACTCGTAGGTTCATCTCCGCCGGAAGCCATATTGCAGTCGCACTAACCGCACTTCCGGGAGGTCCGGCTCACAAGTGAGCGCGAAATTCTTTGCTTACAAAGATGGCGTCGGCTCACTGTGATCCGGAAGTGAGAAGTGGCATTCAAAGGACAAATTCAGTGAGCCCTCACCGCTCTGAATGCCACCAATGCTAAATAATCGTCGGTTCATCTTACTCAGCAACTTTGGGACCATAAACCTGTTCGTGGTGAAAAGTGAAAACACCAATAATTATGAAAATCAATCCGGAAGCGAGAAATCATACTTGTTGAAAATCTTGAACTGAAGTTATAAATGTTCGCGTTTTTTTCCTCCCTTAATTTCGGGGATTCTGGCAGATCCCCCAATAGGGTAAGTTACCCATCCAAATAGTCGAGAGCACTCCCTCCCCCTCTAATTTTAGTATTTAAAAAAAACTGTTAAAATC
>JAGDQP010027532.1:0-23612 GCA_022664845.1 Lepisma saccharinum
GTTAAGAATTTCCTAGCGGATTCCCCGGGAGTTCCACTAAACGTAGGGAAGAAATTGATGTCATTAAGCCGTAACGGACGCGCAGAATGACTATCAACAACATTCCCGACCTGACGTAACTGAGGCCACACAGTGTCCTCCTTTTGAGATGGTCTCAAGGGATCATAAGATTCATTGGGTTTAACATGACAACCCACAGAAATCGGCGTAGGAGTTACCTTAGGCAATTCAAACCTGAGATCTCGATCAAATTCGGGTTGTTGAGAACACGGAATTTGTAAAGAAGAGGCAACAGAAGTATGTCGATACTTAAAAGGTTCAGACCTAAAAGGAAAAACATCATCGGTCACTTCCTCATGCCATGTTCGCTTTCCCAACATCCGACCTTGATCGACACGTCTCCTATCCTCAAACAAGTCCTCGCTACGGGACGAAATCCTAGGCATATTCGTTCCAGTCGTAGTAGTCAGCGAGTACACTGGTTTACCTTGACTTGTCGTCACTACAGAGGTAGTAGTCATGTGATGGAAATCCTAAACCAGTTACCGGAATAAAAGTAGAGAAAGGTTGAACTTCACTACTCCCTATTGGCTCTTTAAGACAAGTTTCCCCGTCTTCAGGTTCAGTTGCGTTAGTACGCAACTTTTCAACTTCGATACGCAAACTCTCCACTTGGGATTCAAGAGACTCGGTTTTAGACGAGACACTCGCAATCTCGCTACGTACTTCGTCGTATCTCGCATTCATGTCATTCACAACGCTATCTAATTTTGAACCTTGTACATCAATTTTACTTTCAAGAGTACGCATATCACTTTTCATATCGGCACTCTGCGTAGCTATCTGACTTTCAAGGTTAGTACAAATTTGGCTTTCAAGAGTACGCATATCACTTTTCATCTCGGCACTTTGAATAGTAAGATTAGTACCTATTTTACTTTCGAGATTAGTTATCATTTTAGTGAGCGCATCCAATAAAGTACCCTGATTACTGATACCGGTAGGTTCGGTTTCGTTAGATTCGGAATCAACGCGAACTCCGTCCCCAGTTTCATCCTCGACTGTCCCAGTATTACTTGACCTACATGCCTTCCAAATATATCGCGACTCTAACAGAGGTTTCAAGTCAGCCGCTATTCGCTCACATCGTAAATGCTTTTGTTGCATTCAAGCAGTACAAGTCATTATCGCACCATTGCGATTACAGCATACAGGATGATAATCCTGACCATCAGCACTCATGTTATCGTCACTTAAAGGATTACTCATTATATATCTACACAATATCATGTAACAAGGAACCACTATTAACGTCCTTCCCACAAAATACCGGAAGTTCGATTCCAATAATCACAGTCATCCAGTTTCCACTGTACCTAACTTAATAAAAATTAACCTAACTCGACGTAAGCCACTATCTCTACAAGTACGCAAAGAAAATAATAACTAGTAATTCTCCAGTCACTTTAATACGTAGTTCATAACGAAACAACCTTTTCCTCTCAGTAACGTTTATCGGCTTCCAAGATATGTGCAGTTTATCGGAAAAACAAATTAGTTTCAAGCAATTGATACTTTTTTTTTCACAAAAAGCGTAGAAAAGCACTACGAAAACAGAGATACAGTCTCACAAATGAAGTGCCACAGCTTCACAAATCCTGGCTGGGAATCGCCAAAAACTGAAACGCACCCTAACCTAATGATCCCAAAAGTGGATCACACAAACAAATAGGGTCGCCAGGAGCCTAGAGTACCCACGCAACGCATCTAACTTAACCTCTAACTCCAAACATTTTCTACACCCCAGACGAGCGGCGCAGAAATGTCTTCCAGATTTAAGAATATCTGGGAAAGAGGATTCCAGATCCTTGTGATCGCTGTAAAAAAAATTAATTTAGATCGAGGGAGGAAATACCGGTAAGGCGACACCTCCAATCTTTTAATTAGATACTCCGAAGTACCAGCTGGTTCAGATTAGCGACAGATTAAGAAAGAAAAAACGCAAATCTTTACTTGGGAAATAATCTCAAACGATGATACGCATAACGACTCATATGTGACTCATACTATGTCTTTACTCACTTCGAAGTCTACAGGGTGGCAAAAGACCATGTCTTACCTTTACCTTTGTAGGGCCCACACCTGTAGTCTGGAATCGCAATTCCTGAAATAAAGACGAACGAACACAACGAATGACGGTCGCAACTCAATCCAAACGTAGTGTCATAACGCTAAACGCAAATAATATATATTCACACAAATCACATGCTGGAGTCACTTCATATGTCAATGCAGAAATAACCTGAAATTCGATATATAGTTCCTTTCCCAAGTCATCACTTATCAGCTGGCGAAAGAATCCTACCACTGGTCTACGGATTTATGAACCGATCTAATCTAATTAAAATCACATCACTTAAAACGATAGGTTTACCGAAACACAGAAATAATGAGTATCAATTGCTGTCAACTTCACGTAACGATTCATAGCTAATTTCCAATAGATATCAAGTTAAACATTAAATAACTCACTGCACATTATAAACATTACCAAACACTGTACGAGGATTATGAACTAATGCCGTAGATCGTACCTGGTTAACTGAGAGGTTTCTACACTACGTTCACTGAACATAAACTCAAGATTGTTTCGAAGAAATATAAAAATTTCAGAATTTCATTTATTGCTCTGAATATACATATTTCACGCTTTCGGCTATGATAATTTTATCAGAATCTGAACAGAATTACTGTTGAATTGTAAAACAAACAAATTTGAATCGCTGGTATACATGAATTAAGCAGAACTGAAAGTTATGCAGTCACACATAAATGTCCATAATTTCTATAATAATTAACAAATTTCATTGATTTTTTCACAAATTATTTCCGAAATATTGTTGTACAATTTAGAAAAGTTTTAGTACAGTATTACTTACACAAAAGAAGTTCTAGTCCAAAATGCATGGTAACGAAAGAATCACTTTAACCTTAATAATTTTGTGACGTCATTACAGACGATTACTACGTTATACTAAAGACGTTATGAATAAATTTTGAAAATACAAAATATTGTTATAAAATATGATTTTTTCATTGGAGAATAGTGGCTGGAGTTGAAACCAAAATTTATCGAACCATGTCGAATAAATTAAAATTTACTATTAGCATCAAAGCGGTACGCAAAAATAGTCGAGCAGACATGTTGCTAATTTGATCAAGTATGGAAAATATGCGGTAGCTGTCAAACATGGCTAACCGGGAATTTCGAATAGATATGGAAAACTGGAGACGAGAAATTGGCATTTGATTATTGAAATCCAACGAACCGATATTTATAATGTAAGAATTCGGTCAATAGCGGCCCCATACTAAAATTTAGAACATATTGTACATCTCGATAAATAATCTCAAAACCAAAATATTAAAATTTAACACGGTGAAAATTTCGAAATGATGATGCTGAAAAGTCCTGTTAGCACTTGTATCGGTTTAATTCTTCTTAATTTGAATAATATATTGCATCGGAATAGACAAAATCAGACGAAAATCGAAAATGATGTTAAATTTAGTATTTATATCTACCTTTCGTAGACAGGGCTTAGGAAGTACAGTTGATGGAAAGCCCATGCATCTAGTCGCTTCGTTTAAAAAATTGGAACTAAACTAACATGGCGTGGGAGAGCAGTTCTCCCAGCAAAACGGAGAAGAAGGCTGATTCACACCAATCAGCAAAAAACAAGTCACGAAGCATTGACTAGGGCCAATCAAAAACAAGCGTTAGATCCAAGTCATTGCTGCGTGACTAACGAAAACCTGGATGGATAACGATTAAAAATCCAAAGAAAAATCCAAGCGGAAAACGCTCAAAGAGTCGAAAACCAACCAAAGAGAATGAGCTAAAGAGAACACACTGAAAGAAAACAAAACGGAGACTAAGAAAATAAAAGGGGAGAAAATAAAAATAAAAATGGAACAGCAACTAGGCTGTTACACTACCATCGTTTTTAGCACACTTCAGCCATAAGAAAACTAATCATAACCCATTTAAGTTGCAGTTTTGTCTAGCATCCCCCTTTTAAAGTATATTGGCAGTACTACAAAATACGGAAAATTTAAAAGATAATCTATAGAGTTTTTCGTAATGGTCCTTGAAATTGCGTAACTGGTAAAAACTTAACAAAGCGTATTATACATTGTGACTAATAATAAGCAACAATGGCTGTAGACCGTTTCTGTTTTGCAGGTGGCTGCCACATGTTAGAGTTACAGACACAATATTATTATTTTAACTGCTTTCTTGTAATGCTAGTACCTGTATTCAGCCAAATGAATGAGTTACATTAAATCACCTTTTCTATAGAATTTGGAAGATGTATTTAGCCTTCAAATATACCAAATGCTTTTCAAGATAGTGTATTTTAAGTTTTTGTTCATCGTGATCCATTTTATTTTATTTTATTTTATTCCTAATGCTCTTAATAAAAATAGTGGTGTTGCCAAAAAATAAAACTAGTTTTAGAACATAATGGCCGACATTTTTGCTTTAAATACTATGTTTCACAATTATTTTCTATGAGTCCTCACGTACACAACTTGATCCTTCAGGGCAAATTTTTATATTATTCCTTAAAGTAGAAATACAATTTATAACCATGTCCTCCGGCGAAATGACTTTACAGCAAAATGTAATAGATGGACTTTTGCTATCAATAAATTTATATCATTTATAATTATTTTTAACTTAACTTTTAGGTTTAGGGTAAACACAAGTAGACATTGATTCGGGATGAGCGTAAGCCATACTGCTGTTACCGCTCATAAAACTCATTTCATCTTATCTTATGTAGTCATTGATTTATCTTTTGCCCCTCCTACACTTAATTACTCCTCAACACTCTTTGTTGGGCATTACAAACGTCAGCGTTAAGAAAGGAAATACTTCTTAAATCAGCGCAGGATGGTACAGTTTCTCTAGTAAGGGTTTGTAGAATGTATGGAGCGTGTCATAAAATACTTTTAAAATAAAATTATTATAACTAACTAAAATATATAATATTTACAAATTTACTACATACGTATTCATAACTTACACCTACGGGACCTCAGTTTAATAATAAACTACATACCGTACCAAGTTTTAACTTTCCATGGAAACAGAATATTCTGCATTGTTTAAAAAGATATAGTAAGATTGTTTCTTGCACTGTTTATTACAGGTTTTTGCTTTACATATTTTTTGTCGACCATTGCAAAGTTATGGGTTATGTAAATTACCTACTTCTTGAGTGACCTAAATATGCAGAAGACAGATAAACGACTGAAAATACGGTTTGACCCAATGAAATTGTCACAAAAGGTTTCCCAATGATTTTTGTAGTATCAAGTATGGTGAATACTGTTTACCAAAGTTTGACCACCGGAAATGCCTTTTTTAAAGATGGCCATCAAATACTTATCTTTATAGTTTTCATGCTTGAAAAGTAAAGTTAGTGTCTACCTCCATGTTTTAGAGTCTTAGAATATAGTTAGATGATTTAATATAAGTTTGAAGCAATACACACAATTTTAAAGATGGCATCCAAGATGTCCGTCAAATACCTATCTTCTACAGTTTCCATTCTAGAAAAGTGAAGTTAGCGTCCCTCTCTATGTTTATAAGGACAGGATTTAAAATAAGTTTGCAGAAATACTAGCTTATATACAGCTAATTGTGCATTTACTTAATGAAGGTAGTCTGGCTTTTAAAAACAATCGATTTTCTGTTGTTTATTAGTTTTGTCTAAAGAATGTCCTCGTTTCAACACTATATGGTTTAAATCATAAAAAAATCGTAAAAATATTACAATAGCTTGCACCCAAGTTTAGGCTAGTTCGGCGCCCCGACCAGCCCCGAAATGTAGTCTTACTTCACATAGTACAGATAAGTATTGTGTACGTGAATTTTCTTTTACAGTTGGATATCATGTCTGTTTATCTACCAGCATTGTCTTCTTGTTTCCTTTTGTATGTTTATCTTGTGGTTCCTTATATTGTGTGAATTGGCGTAGTGTGACAATGCAATAATGTTAATGACAATGCATGGCAATATATCGCACAGTGTCTTAGATGATACACTTGAAAGCGGTCTACTAATATTTGCTGCTATTGGACACTATAAGTACCTGAAATTATTAGATTTTTCTCTACCTGAAATATGCATATGAGAAATGTACGAGAAATGAAATTGGAGAACACGCATCCTGATGTACATACCACTTTTTCTAAGGGGTTCCATGTGATTTGCCGCAGTAAACGGTTCTGAGCAGGCCATAGTTCAGACCTAGTAATCGAGTAGACCTTAATGAGGTCTTTAAAGAGCTGTGGAGGACCCACGGAAGTGGTATGTCTGAAGAAATGCGTGTTTGTGGACCATGTCCAGTCTACACTTATCACATCTCAATACACCGATGCGATGCTGGTGTTTTATGGTCTTACCTACACAACCAGCCATCAGCATCGAGAATCATTACAGACAAGGATGAAACGAAATTACTGTGACTTCGAGATCAAGGGAAAACGTGTAACCTGTACACCATTCTCACTAGAAACATCTTTGAAAATATTGTTCTGATGTTATTGCCAAACAGGATGCACAGCTAGAAAATAAATGCCGATATTTTCGTTCGGACAAGTCCACACCTCATAAGGTATATGATATCAGTGAAATGATACGAGCTCTGAGTAGTGATGTGTGTTCGAAACTGTTTTCCTTCATGCATACACAGGATGTGATTTATTCAGAACTGTGGTAATTTGTTGCTGATCCCATATCAAACAAAATTTGTTATAGAGGGGCTACGAAGTAAGATAATAGCAGTCTTGTTTGGCGACAGAAGAACGAATTCTCTTACCTGTTTGTGATACCGACTCGTCAGTAAAATAATTGTTTCTGTCACGTCATTCATCACTCCAGAGCGCCTTCTTCTACCGAGTCCTTGACAAAATACCACTGTTTTATGGTTTGAATCGGAAAGGACAGTGATATGAATGCTGTCAATTGAGGGTAGAGGCTTTTGAACGGTCAGTATGTACCAGTTATGACTGATACACCTGTTGCACCAGAAAGGTTTCTTCATATGCTCCATTGTAATTACACAGCTGCCTGCCGAACGAAACGATGAATTTACACGAGATATGGACTACCATGCACGTCTGCTTGTGAGCCGTGCCAAACAGAATATTGTGAAAATAATTTGAAATCAGTTTGGAAAGAAGAATTTGGTAATGACTATTTAAATATACGTTAACATCGATAATTTTCTCAACTTTTAGTAAGCTAAGGATAAACAAAATATTTATTATAATTTAGATGTGACAAATGCGTTCTAAGGCTCTAAAACATAGGGGTAGAAACTTACATTACTTTTCTAGAATGAAAACTGTAGAAGTTAGGTATTTGACGGCTATTTTATATGTATTCTTTAAAACTGGGCTTTTCGGATGGTCAAACTTTGTTAAACATTTCGTATGCTGTCCAGCACACCTGATAATACAAGAACCCATTAAAAAAACATTTGTAGCATTTTTTATGGTAAGTTAGTTTATTTCGTATCCACATCCAACTAACAAGGGAATATTTTTTGCTGGTAAAAAAATATGTTTTTCCTAAATAATGCGATACTCTGAGATCAGAAAGGACTATCATTCATCTGTGAATTGCTATCTTCCTATCCAAAGTAACCAATGTCTTCTTGAATACTGTATATTACAAGCTTGTAAGTCGTCAACGCGTGAAGGAAGCGAGACAAAATATTGAATAGATGTAATGTTGGTTCTGAACTGAAAGAAATTTCTAGACTTTTTTTCAACACTATTACAATCTGGATATTGTGACATTACGGAGAATGTTAAATAATGTGGTCAATTTACGTACATTTTGTCATTATTCTGGAGAAATTGTGCGTATTTATAGTCTTTTGTCCATGGCACATGAGCTTTCAATATGATATGTAATTGTCTCCCTTCATTACTACTGTTAATATAAGTGACTTCGTTACTTTTATCCAGAATATTACGGACAAAATGTGCGTAAACTGGCCTTATAATTTAACATTCTCCGTAATTTCACAACGTCTAGACGTGACCATATAATTTAACATGCTCAGTAATGTCACAAGGTCTAGATTGTAAAATAGTGTTGCAAAAAAGTCTAGAAATTTCTCTCAGTGTGCGTAACCAGATGTGCGAGATGAGAATCATGGCAGCCATCTTGAAAGTCACCATATTGGAACTTGTTCGAGAATTTGTAATAGAAAGTGAGTCATGTGACATATCATTTTAGGCTAGCTTGTTTCAGGAAATCCAAATCTGAAGGCAGTATTTATCTACCCCTTTTCGCGTAGAAGAAAGGCCCTGTAAATATTGGAAGTTTACGTCCTACAACACGTACGTAAAGTGGTATACATTTGAGCAGACACAAACCCAGTATTTTTATGAAATCATTATGGGTCCTGCGAAGCATATATATTGGGTTCAACAGCGGCGTAGGTATGCTTGAATCCGTTGCTGGAGATGATTTAGTGTGTTGATTTTTCACGTAGGTGCAGGTTGTTGATTTTTCATGATACTCCGTCTTACTGATCAGTCCGAAAATTTAAATTAAGAGACTTAAGATTCGATGAAGGAAAGTGGTATTTGATAAAAAAAAAGATGCTTGTTTAAATGTGATAGTGTAGGTCGCCTATAAAATGATTAAACAGAGAAGAAGCGAATAATCGCTACATTTTTCAAATGCGAATTATCCGCATGCATCAATATCCCACGGCTACAAGTGAATATCAAAAATGTGTACTATAACATTGTGAAAGTTTGTAATTTCTGTTGAAACGTCATATCTTGACTTTTTCTATGCATAGATTAACATATTTTGAAGTAATTTCTCACCCAGTTGATTATACACAACCGAAACATTTTCATTATGAACACTCGGCCATGAAGTTTGTTTCACAAGTTTCGAAGTTACATCTAACAAAATTGTGAATTCTTCTCACGCAAATCTTCAGCTGGCGAAACAAGTACATGTCTAATGGTTGCACGTACATTGTTCGTATCATAGACCTATTTCTAGGCAAAACACTAATCATATAAGCAAATAGATGTGATGGTTGATTGAAGGTCCTTAAGATTTTCACACTTTAACATTTTTTGACAGCCTCAGTTGCTTAAGGGCCTTAACATAAAATTCAAATTCAAATTCAAATTAACATTTTCTGAAGAGGGTGTGGGTCATTGATTTTTTTACACAATACACTACGTCTTTCGAGTGACCCAGAGATGGAAATCAAAGAGGCAGGGTTGGTAGAACTTTAGCTTCGCAATCCGGACGCCCTGGTTTTGATTCCCAGTGCCAACCATCCTAACCGAAATTTTCCCTGTTTCCGTGAAGCACACCAGGCGCAAGCTGGGATAGTGTCTTGAATAAGGCCAAGTCCAATTTATTTCCCTACCCTGTCTCCTCTTATACCCCGGCCTGTGAATTGAATTGATGAACTTTTATTGTAAGGCGAAGTATACGCTGCTCTTCCCCTTAACTCAAATTCAATAATATATATATTATTTAACCTTGCGCTTATTTACAGTTTCTTACCATATTTGAGTAACGGGGAAGCGTAGCTGATTGATGTTCATTTGTTATAAATCGGACAAACAACAGTAAAAGCACTATTTGTATACATTGAACACACTTGGAGATACTTACTTTTCCCTGAAGAAATAGCATTGAACTTAATCCTAAAGAATTAAATACCTAATAATGATGGGAGAACATGCTGTTAGTTGACATTGAAATAACAACACACATTTTACTATTTCATTTGATTGAAAGGAACGACATTCGTAGCAAGTAACCTAACTTGTATCGATTTGATCTTGGAGTGATTTGAGCAAGTTTGTTTATTTCTGTGTTTGAGAACCATGCCCTTAAATATACGTACCTTTATTTTGTTCACCGTTGAAAATACACGTATTTCACATCTTCACTACAATGTGAGAGATGTAAATGTTCATTTCTATAACACCTTTACTTTTATTCTCTTCCTAATACACACATATAGACTAAAGTTACTAGTTTCAATCACGTTCATTGGATACTAGAGAAGCTCTCAACTTTGATCGTCACTGCCTTTTATTCACAGGAGCTCCCCAATTGCAACACGATCCTGGGTGGGCAACATTTCAGACAAAAACACCTTGGAAACGATATCTTGGGAGAGCCGGAAATCGAGCCACGAATCCCACGATCAGCAGTCAGCGATGATAATCACTAGAGCAGCGGAGAGAGAGAGCCCCATTTTCCAAAAGGAGGTTACTAAACCAAACCAATCATACTAAATCTTTCACATTAAGCTACTTCATAAACATCACAAAATAAATGGCTTTCAAATAGGTTTCTTAGCTGCTAGTAAAATTTCATATACCCTTGTCACTTGCACAAAAATAGTTTCAAATTCTGCCAAATAAAAATGTTCCGATTTTCTATCTAATCTTGATCGAAACATCTTCTATGGGGCATTTATCCCTGGCAGGGATGAAAAATAAATTTCTCAGGATGGGAAACTTATTTACCGGTGTGGATTTCCGGGCTTCGCTCCGTTAATTCGCACACTGTTTTACACACAATAACGAAATATTAATAGGTTTTTCGTAACACTTGTTAGATTACTGGTTGTCGCTAGGTATTTTATTGAAGTGTTTGTGTAAATTAGTTAGATGGGGGATAAGTAGTAGAGAGCGTACGGAAGGCTCAAGAGGTGGGGGTCCCAAAAGTTCATTTTATCATCAAAGGGGAAGGAGGTACCAAAGCAATTTTATACGTTATGTAATATGGAATAACATTATTTTGCAAGCCTGGTTTCAAACATGAGAAGTATTAAAATTTTAAACCAAAATAATATACCTTTTTCTTTGTGTACAAGGTAGTTTCTTAGTAAGTAAAATAATTTTGGCCAATACTAGTAACCTTAACCTGGGCACACGAATTTTGTCGCACTAACATGGAGCTGCTGTATTTTGTACCCCACTTGAAAACTAAGAACTATTTAATAGCCTGTATACAATCTGAAAATCAAATTTATTCTGTTCTGGTGACTAGGATAACCGTACCAATAATGGACCAGACGCCAGTGGTTGACCAATAGGGGAAACAAAGGGTGATAATAGAGTTTATATTGCATACAGTAGCAAACAAAGTACGTCTTTTTACTTCCGTAAGGTTTAACAGTGTAGTCTTCTAACGCTGTGTAATCAGGAAAATTGATTCTGACCCCAAAATCACGTACCTTTGTAAAATTGATTTGGTAGATAGCAGAGCGTACAAAAAAGAACAGAGTTGCAACTAGTACAGGATATATATCCGTTCATATCTACTAAAAGGTACAACGAAATAAATCAAATAATTAATTAATTATTTTATTCTTTGGTTGTTCAAGGAACAATCTATACCTGCCCAGAAATAGCAAAAAAGTTTTTTTTTCTGAGTACCACGAAAATTGAAAATGATAGTTTTTCTCGATGTTCAATTTTTTTTCGGATATTATACCTCACTAGCTTCTCCCCACTTCACTACTACCGTAATAAACTGAACACGAGAAAAAAAGAACTCTTCTAAGTTTAACATCATAGTAAATGATCGACCTTGAACTAAATGAAGCATTTTAATCTTAAGAATGCATACTTAAACTTCCGAGCCGCAAATAGCACTGCTCATTGTTCCTGAATGTATACGATGGATGTCAATTCAGTTACAAAAGGCTTCAAACGTAGGCTTGTTTTACGCACGCAAATTACGCGTTGTGGATACAAGTCCTACACTTCTGTTTGTCCAAAAGAACTCCCTACATTATCGAACTACAGCATTAATTTCTTCCTCACTTTTTCTATTTTCGTGCGACGTAAAGGATTATTTACACCGCGTAATGCATTCAAGATGTAACAAATGAAACATTTATTGCTGGGGTTGTGAAATGCCAGCGGGAACGAATCCAGTAAGGGTAAGCAAGCTAAAAGAACGTTACTTAACGTGATTTAATACAAATTAACAGCAAGTAAACTCAGCTAAAATAAGTAATCTGAAGCAAAAAACAGAAACAAGTTATGATGTTAAGGAGTTCGAGTACGCAGTCCATTCTTACCCTAATGTGGAACAAAGCCTGTATTTTAAGTTACGTAATTTTCGAGTTACGAAATTTGCCTGCTATATTCTTTACATACTGCTCTCCCAAATCCGAGATTACTTTATGAGAAAGGTGTAAACAATAGCTTATCAATTATTGATTCTCGCAATTCTATTTTCTTTTATTCATGTTTGTTTCTTTTCTGACCTTTATTTTTCTAACATTTCAAATATTGTAATGTGTGCGTTAAACTTCCTTCCTATTACCATTTGAATTGCATATAGTGCCAAAGCGCTTTGATACACTCATTTTTCATAATACATCGATGAGGTTATATTTCTGGCACGTGATTGGCTAAGTTTTGGTCCAATAACACAAGTCCACTACGTTTTCAAAAGTTGCTACTTGCAAATGCATCAGAACAACAAAACCCTACTTTGTGCAACGAACATTAATTGGATTCGCTAATACAGCAGTGCAATCATTCTGTATCCCTAAACTTGGCCAGTTCTAAAATATTACAATTGAAAATTATGTACTTGGTACATTCAAATTAGCCTACATGTCTTCTTCACTTTCTTCACACAATCTGTTTTGATGTCACCTTCGTCTCCCATATAATTACATCTTCACTCAATCGTATCACTGTTGCCACCTCATATTCCTTCCCGTGTTTTTAGGGAAGGCATTTTACCCCATTGGGCATTTCACCCCCACTTACTCTAAGATAAATGATGTGTAAGAGTTATGTAGAAGAGCTACTTCGTATCTAAAAGTACATTTCTTGTAATAATTAACTTCTGTATCATGTATAACACAACGGTGGTTTTAATTGAATTTCATTCTCGTCTCATTGAATGTTTGGTAATATTTGCTTTTTATTTCAAAACACGGCAGTTAATGTACTGTAATTAATGATAAATATACCAATTATAGTATCCAGAAACTATTCAATACAGGTATATTAAATTATCTTCAGTTATTATAAAAACTTCAAGCAAAATAAAATACCTTTTACGAAATTTATTAGGGCACGATTGCACACAATCTTCGACCACCACGGTGGCTCAGTTGGTGGAGCGCTCACCTCTGGTGCTAGGGGTCTTCGGATCGATCCCTGCTCATGCCATGTGGGCTTTGTGGTGGACAAACACCGTGTGCGTAGGTTTTCTCTGTGTTCTCCCGTTTCCTCCCACTTTCTTCATTCCACCAATTCATCCCATCATCATCCATACGGCAGAGCCTTAGTTGCCTAAAGGCATTAAAATAAATTCAAATTACGTACAAATTACGTCGCGGCGCCCACGCTGAGAAACCATGATCTAGATTAGGGAATAAGGTTATTAGAAGAAAACCGCCATTTTAGATTTTTTTTAAAGTAGAGAAAAGCAGATAGAAATCCGATGTAGAACTAATCAACATTGTCATCGCTTGAGAAGTGATAGGAGATTAAGGAGATATGAATTGCAGAAATACTGCACTGACTGGGATACTAATAGAGAAAAAAAAAATTTCAGGCATGATAAAGGAGAGTAAAATTTCGGAAGAAGCAATAATTTGATGAAGAAAACAGGGGAAATCAAAGAGGAGCAAAATACAATAATTAGAATTAAATACATAAAAAGAAATAAAACCCTAAGGAAGAATGTACGAAGTATAACACAAATGTTACTAAAAAAAACACACACACACTGGAAACAGAGCTTCAAGAAAAATCAAGCAACAGTTTTTAAGTGTGGGAAAAACAAAATCTGGCGATTGAGTGACATGATGGGACGGTATCCAAAAATTATAAAAAATATTTGAAGAATCTAAAAAGAATTGAACTAGTCCGATGAAGAACTAGGAATACAAAAGAGTTTCAGACATTATGAAATATTATATTACTGTACAAATTCTTCACAACTAAATTGAAAGTGACTGAAGAGGATGGAAACAGCAGAAGGGAAAGGGTTTCTGTGTTATGTGAACATCCCAGCAATATCACTATAATCATTTCTAGGAATCAGACCAGTCGTACACACTTAAAAGTCCTTTGATATATCCATTGATGTTTCTGAGAGATGTCAATATTTACAGTTATCGCCAAGAATCCTTAAACCACCGAATAATTTTATTTATTTTTAGAGTAATTGGAATACCTCGGTGTTCAGTTCCAGTATGATTTGGGTACACGCGCAAAAAAATAAAGACATTTTCTTATACATTCGGGAAATATTCTCCGTGAATGCGTATTCCGACGCCTAATAGAGAAATAGAAAAGTTAATAAAACGTGGCGTTTATTTTAGTTGATGTTTTTGGAGTCCGAGCAACGCATTTCTCACACTTCTACTGTTTTCTTGTGTTTTGCAGCATGATTCAATCTGTAATACGAAATACTTCTAATTGGATCTTTTTTTCTCCCAGTATCGTTGAGAAACTGAACTATATTTAGTTTCTTATTATTGTAGTTACTGGAAATTTTAAGGCAGCCAAGTTACTTAGGTTTTTTTCAGGTATGTTTGGGATTTCTTTTACAGTGCGATGTATATCTCAACCTCCACACCAAATTCGGAAGAGCTGATATTCCGCGGGAATTGAGCTTAATATTTCATCATTGGAAAGCGGTACTTTACCGAGAATCTTCATCGGAGTTAAGATTAGAAATTTATGCTCGAATAAATGTGATTCTATGGCAGTTCTTTTCGATGGAAATGTAATCTCTTCCAATGAATTTCCAGTCGTAGTCCATTAGAAATTTTCATTATTTTGAGATGAAATTTTCAACCTTGGAAAATATAGTCTACACAATAAAATGTTGAAAATGCAAAACAGAAGCAAAAGGGAGCATTTATTCACAAGTATTAAGGGAAATGAATAATGATGAATGAAAAGGGAAGAAAGGAACTCGACGCTAATTAAACCTCATCGCTTCAACGATTCAACGCTCTAGCGTCTACGCTATTCGGGTAATTGCCTGATACCGCATTCGAAAGAGTCTTTATCAGGTACTTGAGAACAACGTTCAAAGATGTTCATTGCATATAACTTCCCCCCTGACGTCTTGTGGTATGTTGTTACCACTGAGAAAAGTTATCATGTGTTCTGGTGTCATTTTAAACTAAACACGATTAACTTCACATTTAGTGATAACATAGAAATGCCTGATAGCGATCATGCTGCATTGTGACCACTTTACATGGATGATAAATATCTCTTTCAATTTTGAAGAATACATGACATCCGTTAAGCATCATAATTTCATCTCATAAGGTCACATTTTGTATCAAAAGCTATGGTGTTTAGTTGAAAGTCACTATTGTCGATTGAATTTCAATATTTTTAATGAAAGTTGCAAGGCTTTGGAGACTACCTAACAGATTTATATTCGCACTGAAGTACCTTTAAAATAAGGTTATATTCATCCTTAAATGTCGAGGAAAATTTAACCATTGAATTATTCGTGTAATAAGAAACTAGATACAAATACAATTATGTTTTAGGGGGGAACAACCATGAGAACACTGTTTAGTACATTTAAGAAGAAAACTGTGATTTGATATTTTATTAGCTTGAGAAGTCAAAGTTTCGAATATGACTTTCTATATACAGCCTTTCAAATAGGAAATATGTGATAAATAATAAAAACATAGACCACTCTTCCAGCGAAATGTTACGAATAATAAATAACTAATTACCGGAGAGGTGAACCAGGAGGTTTTCACACTTGAGAAAAAGTGAGCTTCCTGTACAGTCCACACTTCATATGAGTCACCTATTAATCCTTGCCATACTCTTTCACCTGTGATAACATTCAGAAGGGTATTTCACATCAGTGTGTAGTATTGCTATGTGTATGCAATATAAGATTCATTTATCAGACGAAAAGGTTCTTGCACATTGATTATATCCTATGAGGCAAGAAACAATACGTGTACTATTAATGACTTGTAGCCACATGTTTGAATTATAAAGTGTAAACAGATAGATGAATGATAGACAATTTTTCTTATCTTAAAAGATCTGTGATGGAACGAGTTGGATTCAAACAACACAACAATCGCATGACAAGTAAACCAGCAACAATAAAATCCAGAAATGCTGCAATTGATGAGAAATATACAAAGAGATGCGATGTTGGATCCTTTCAGCACTCTAAAACGTGAAAACATGATCAAAATATAAATTAGACATAAATAGTCATGTGAAGAATGTGAGTGGGACCTAGCGTACATAATTAACGGTGTTCAATAGTTTTAGTTTGAATTCGCTTACTTTCAAATTCTGAAGCTGATAGTTAACTCTTAACCAAGAAAACATAAGAAATTTTGAGAAGTTGATAGAAACTGTGTTAACCAAGGCTGATTTTATCTGAAAAATTCTTTCAATCTGTGAAAACATTAAATAATTCCTAAAACATAAGGCAATAAAAGAGAATACTTCGTAAAGGAAAAATAAATTGGATGATCAAAAACTGTGGTAAGTTTATTAACTTACCTAGCAGTAGTCATATTTTCCGTTCTTCCGAGTCGACAGTCATATGCTGCGTTGGGTGCTGCATGATTTAATTTTAAAATTAGACCTGGATTTGGGCTTTCTTATCTTCTTTAGCTCCAAGGATCAATAGCGAGTTGTTTATTTTTCTGTAATAAGCAAGATTTAAAAAAAGTTAGAAAGGTGAAGGTAAATATTCGAAGACAAAGTTTATTGACTATTTAAAGGAAAAGAGATGGTGCTTTAACAATGTTCTCTATTTAAATCTGTATTTCATGTACTCTACTGAATAATTGTTCCTTAGCAGTAATTTTGAGATATAATGGATTCTGAGCATAACACAATCTAGTACATATATTAGTTGAAATGCTGAGTGCCAGAAGGACACTCTCTGAAGTTAAATCTTGTGGAAAATTGATGTTAAAAATATAAGAGTATTAAAAATGTTATTGAGTCATTTTGAATAAAATAAAATTTTCCATATTTAATATTGTTTTCTTTAGTACCGATTTTAATTATATTTGGCAACTCAAACGGGAAAGAAATACTGGAAAATAAGTAAATTAAATTACATGCGTGTGCCCTTCTTGAAGAGAACACCAGTAAACCTAAGTTAAGCTGTGTAAGAAAAAAGAGTAATAATGATTTTTGTTCTTAAAGCGTGTTGGAAAATTAAGTATAATTTCTTAGAACTGTATTTGACCTTATAAAAACTACTAGACCTTCAACTAAACACACTACAAAAATAAATAATGTCTATGGTAGTGATTTAATAATACTATTTTAGGATTGTAGGTAAGCATCTTGGTATCACTCTATCTGAGTAAAATGTATGAATGAATAATGTGTTATTAAGTTCATAAACGAGCTTCGAAGGATGGGCGGGACTTACAGTTTTTCACAAAGTGTCTCCGAACCACAACGTTCAATGGACACAGCGGGAATTGAACCCATGACCACGGACACAGAAAGCGAGCACGCTAAGCTTCATACACCCTGAGGTAAAAATCTGGAATGTCACAATTTTCACCGTAGAGCGTTCGCTTCGCATTCAGGAGTTCCTGGGGTTCGTAACCAGCGGCCAACCAGCTTGACTGCGGTTTGCAAACGTTTCTCCTTAGTCACATAAAGTACATTCCGGGACTTAGACCCTGCCCGACTCCTTCCCACACCCTTTCCGTTACTTTATTCCGACCTGAGTCATAGATGCCTAAATTTGAATCAATTCAAATTCAAATTGTCAGCATTTTCATGATAATTACAAGCAACACTTGAAATGAAAATACTCTTATCTTGTCACAACTTTAAACTTCTCTCTTTGAAAGACTGTATCGCTTCTTAAAATGCATATTGCTTTCCAGATTCTCTCTCTATTTTAGGTACAATTCTTGTTTACACAATTTTATTTGTATTTTTCCTTAAACCTTTCGCTTTTTCTTCAACAACACCCTCAACGTCTTGAGACACTGAAGAACCCGAGAACCACTGATAGAGATGACATATTACTGTACCAACAAATACAGACTGTGAGTGTATTACATACACTTATATACAAAGCTTAAAAAGCACGATTAAGCCAATCGAAATATGCACATGCTTTTAGAGTAATAATTTTCAGACCCTCATCTTACGATGCTTTTCTGCTCACATGTCCTAGTTTTAATTTTAAAAAATACGAAAACAAATCAAGAAAAACACTGGAATTTTGGTAACTGACTCATCTAATATTAACATCAACGAAATGATCTATTTCATATTTTGAAGCTAGTTCTTTAAGCCGAGATATTTGAAGGTCACTTAAGCCGGCATAGCCGAGGACTTCAAATTTCTCATCAATAACAAATATTTTCAAATTATGGATTACTTCATTTGATAGATATTCTTAAAAATTATTCAACTCAGTTTCTAAAATGCCATTCTTGATTGCGATTTGTCCATTATTATTTTTATAATTGAATCTGATTACCAAGGGCTTTCAAAGAGAATCCTAATTTGAGTTTTTAAAAGGTCTTTAGATAATTTTGTCTCAAGCCGAAGGAAAGATGCTGTGAGAATGCAGAACAGAAAGTTTACCTAGCAAACCTTTTCTTGGATAGGAATTCTTGTACATAAATTATCTATTAATCTTTGTTAAAATATGTTCATTCTGTAATTTTCGACATCCAACACCAAATTTGGTAAAAATGCTCTTACTCACCGTTTTAAATTTGCTTGATGTATTGAAAGACCTATATATCTGACAATGTTATGTCATGTCGGTTTTTGGGACTTCAAATTAGCTAATAGCCATTGATCACCCCATACTATATCCATTGAAATGAACAATGAGTTCTAACAAATCAGACATTTGATGATCATGACTATTCAAAGATGTTGTATATGTTAGTGTCCGGCGTTGCTGAGAAGTCAGTGTTTAAAAAAATGTACAGGTACTGTGTTCGGAGTTCAGATTCCATTAAGTTAATTTAAAATGATGATCTCAATTTTATTTTCTGTTTGAATGATTATATATCGTTCAGCAAACTATTAGCAAGTAGTCCTTTAGAAAATAGAAAGGAAATAAGGTTTCGGGGAAGTATCTATAGGTATCTGGCAATTTCCACATTTCTATAAATGCCGAATTTGATACATTGGCTGTGTTAATTAAACCCTTTTCGGTGTACCGTTGAGACGACCACTTTTTTTGTTAACACAATTTGTTGTGTGATTTCGGTGATTCAGCACTATGATAGTACTAATATTGTGTTAGATTAGTATTAAAAACACCCATTTTGCTGAATCACCGAAATTAAGAACGTTTTGTTGTATTGATTTAACACAAACAAGTGATGGTCGCGTTGGAACACCAAAAATTGTTAAGACCGCTATTTCTTGCTGTGTACTTTCTTGCTTTGCCATTACAAATGATAGTGCACTATGAGAAAACCCCAACTAAATAGAAAATGATGTTAAATAAAATTGTACGCCCATAAATTAATTTTAGCTTACTTTAAGAAAATAATAATGTGTAGTTTAATGAACGTTCTATAATCGTATGTAATAAATAAATAAATGGGTATAACTTGCTCCTCTTCATGATTCATCTGTAAATTTCTCCCATATCTGTGACAGCGACGCAAACACACATATATATATACTGCCGTGCTAAGCAAAAGTGCCGTATCTGCAAAATTTCGAAAATTAAGCTGGATTCTGGATATGAATCTATACTAATTCGAACCTGCTCTTTCCATTGGTGTAGCGCAAAAAGCCGTAACTGGAACAGAAATGCTTATATACCCATGGGAATTGCCGTATCTTCATAGAAAATACATCATTTACACAGGAAGAATGCAGTATCTACACTCTACTACGTAAAAATACAGTATCTCACACGCAGATACGACGTTTATTCTTTGCATAGTGTAGATACGGCGTTTTTGATGTGCAGTGCTTTAATTGTTGCTACAGATACGGTACCGTAGTCAGCTAGTTCATTATAATGACACAACTGGCGCTCCTGCATAATAAGTTGTTGTTTGCGGTAGGTGATTTCGTGCTCTGCAGTTCTGTGCACAGTATATCTTAAAGAATTCGTAATAAGGTATCAGAAAGTGAATTGTGTAGTCTTTTTCATGTTCAATAAAAATGTCCCATACTGCTGTTAATGAATTAAGTCGGTCCAGACTTATTGTGGATTTGACTTTAGCCAGGCAAAGCAGTCCTTTAGTACAAACAGGGAATGTGGGGACCATGGAACAGATTGAAGACATTACGAAGTCAAATAACTTGTAGTCTGAAGATATTTCGGTGAGTAAACAATAAGGAATATACAAAATTTCAAGACCTTCGGTTGGACGATATATTTTTTGAAAGTGTGACAGAAGTTGTAGCTTCTAACAAATCAATTTCATATTTCAGAGTACTGATTCTTTGCCGCTGAATAGCGAAAATTGTATGGTTGCAATTGGCACAATTTCAGCCGTTGATTATATTCCAGTTGATGCCTCGTCCCCACAAGAAATGGACACGGTACCTACAGTACAGGAACAAGAGGTAGAAAGGATTGATGACGCAGAACACTTAGGTCTTCATCAAACTTCCCTTGAACACATGCCGAGAAAGAAGAAGAAGAGTTGCAATGTGGCAGAAAGAATTAGTTTGCGAAAAGCCTTGAAAATTGCACACACTGTTCAACTTGGATGTAATAATATGTGCAAATAGAAATGTGCTACTAAGATTGATAAGAACCGACGGAAAGACATCAACTCGCAATTTTGGGACCTCTCCTGGTCTGAAAGGCGAACATTTATTTTGCATTTATGTAAAAGGTTGACCGTGAAAAGACGAACATCAACAAGTACAAGGAGAAAAAATCTTTTCTCTACTTCCTCAAAGATATGAAAATATTAGTCGCGAGGTGTGCAAAACATTTTTCGTCACAACCTTGGGGTACAAACCTACTAATGACCGAATTCTGCACGATATCTTGTCGAAAACTCCAAAAGGTGCAATTCGATCTACACAGGATAATAGAGGGAAGCAGCCATCAGTTAATAAGGGTCCCGAAGACTTGATCATCGAGCACATTGAATCTTTCAATCCTTCGATTTCATACTATCGCAGTGAACACGCTCCTTTTGTCCGATATTTACCTACTGATGTGGCTATAAATCTGATGCACCAATATTTTATTGCAACACATCCCAAACTGAAGATTTCCTATGAACTATACCGACGTACAGTGCGTAAACAAAAGATTTCTTTTGCAAAATTGGGCGGTGAAGAATGTGAAGAGTTTAAGTTACATGAACATGATGAAACCAACTTATGTGATCAATGTAATGTTTGTGAATCATGGAAGAAACACAAAACTTTAGCAGGAGATTCACGTGCGCTTTATCACGAGCATGCTGAAGGGAAATTCAGGGATGGTGTTGTTCGCTTTTCTGGTGATTTACAGAAAATAATAATATTACCGCGAATTGACACATTCAAAAAAGTGTTATTTACAACTCATCTTATAGCCTACAATCAGACGTTTGCTCCAGTAGGAGAGAAGTCTTCACTAAAACCGTATGCCCTTCTCTGGCATGATGCAATTACAGGGCGATGTAAGGAGGACAATATTAGCCCATTTTATAAGTTTCTCACCAAGCAGAGAGATTCTTCTTCAATAATCTTGTGGCTCGATAACTGTGCAGGTCACAACAAGAACTGGTGTTTCTACAGTTTCCTAGTAATGATGGTCAACTCTAGTGGTATCCAAACCAGAGAAACACACATAATTTATTTCGAACCAGGACACTCATTCATATCAGCAGACAGTTTTCACCATCAAGTTGAGCTGTCTCTTAAAATGCAAGGACAAACATGATTTCGAAGACTTTGTTACTGCAGTTCAAGAGGCCAATAAAGGACATGTGGAAGTTATCAGCATGGGTGTCAACGACTTTTATGAATGGAAAGATTATTCTTCACAAGCCAAGCTGAAGAACCAGTGTCCTCGAGTGTATTTAAAAGACATTGTGCAAGTTAACGCAGTGCGAGGTGAAAAAAAAAGCTTCTGTACAAGACAACCTACAAACCAGATTAAAATTTTAAGACGATTCCTTGAAGAAGCAAGCGTCTCGAAGAAATGGAATGTGTTTTCTAGATGCACTGAAAGGGCTACTAGGTTTCCCTGCAAGCAAGAGAGACAATATTTTGGTCAGCTTGAAACAAGTCATTCCAGAAAATCGAAGAAAATTTTAGGTAGAGTTACCGACACACGACAATGCAAACTCAACAGGGTGAGAACATGTTAGTTGAAATTGCAATGGAATTTTATGTTCTGAGTAATTTGACAAACTAGTTTTGAGTTAAGAACACCTTTCTTTTTCTGCCAATTGTGTTTATTATTGTATTATTTATAATAAAATCCAATTTTAGTGCATCTCTGCGTTATAGAAGATTATATTTTCCCAACCTAGTAAGTATTTTCATATTGCAAATTTCCAACGCGTAGGTACGGCGTTTCATGCTAAACTAATAATGGACCTGTGCATACCAAAATAGCGGTAACATTTTTTTTCTAGTTTTAACTGTTTCTTATGATTTCTTCAAACTTAATTTCGATTTTAGTTACTTTATATGATTTTCTATACATTTTTGAGCAGAGTGCTACATGAATTTTGTTAGGAAATTTTAATACATGAAGCGTCAGGAGCAAAAACTTTGATGCTCATTTTCTCGATTTGAGGTTTAATGTAGATACGGCACTCTTGCTTAGCACGGCAGTATGAATGGCTTCATGCTATTAATGGCTGGTATTTTTGCTACAAAATCACGGGCTAACTGTCGAAAGAGCAAAGTAAGACAGGATTAAGAAAAGTAATGTGAGATATTTTATGTAGATATTACACGCGATGCACATTCCTTCAACACTCCAACGTACGGTACTTTCTGCTCTTTCACTCGCATTTCACACTTCAATGATTCGAAACTGTTTTATTTTCAGTTTCAGCTTTTCCACACGCATTGGAAACATTACATTTCTCTTGTAAATTTCAGATTTTTGGGGACCCCAAAGTAAAATTTGCCTATTGTTTCTAATACAAAATCATCTCTAATGTATAGCGTGAACCACAAATCAGCGTAAGTCATAGCAAACTGGTTTCCACAAATAATTGCATTTATTAACTGATAGTCATCGAACTATCATTACAGGTAGTATTTACATTACGACTAGGAATAGAAATGATTAACGTAAAAACATATTTTTAAAAATACGCACATACAGTACACACATATTTAATAAATCACCAAATCAACATTTTCCTTTCTTCTTTTTCAAATATGGCTTCTAGCCGCACAAACGGTGTATACGTTACATCCCCACATAGCAAAATGTCGTCCCAGGAATATCTGACGGATCTCTTGGCAGGATATCGGGACGTCCGTAGGACGTCCTGTTTAAGTCCCGTTTACATCCATGGGACGTATAGTTATAATTAATCCTTCGTATA
>JAGDQP010027533.1:0-18721 GCA_022664845.1 Lepisma saccharinum
TTTTTTTTTTTTTTTTAAACGTTCGGTTTCTTTTGGAATGGAGGGTGTATGTATGTAAGCACAGTTGTACATATATCGTTGTTTTGTTATTGCGATTTCGTGGGGCCCCGTGAAGAGTCATTGCCCAGGGCCCCGCAAAGGCTGGTGCCGCCTCTGAAAATAGACAAAAGTTTAGGTAAAGCGTTTATCACGAATCACGTTCCTTACGAACTATTAGAAAATAATAATGCAAAGACCATAACGAGATTTGTTGAGAAGAATATCGTCAGAGAAACTCTGTTTTACTTGATAGAAATGTAATACAAAGCTGCATTTATTTCGTTTCCGCCCTCTTGTAAGGGAGAAACCCAAGAGGCAGTTGTAACAGAGCTGCGACATTAATCTCTCCAATCTTCAACTCTTGTGTGGAGAGCATCTTTTCGGTAGGTTTTTAATTAGTCCCGTTGGTTGGGAAGTTGAGAAGAGCATCTTCATTAAGGAAAGAGGAAGGAACGTTGGGGAAGACAAATCGCTTTTGCCGATGCTTTGAATCCGGAAGAAGTGAAGATCTGCCTACAGTAATTAAACTGGCGCTGGAGCTCAGTTTTCCAGAGTGCAAGATAGCATGTTGCGAGTCGCGTACTTTTTTAAGATCTTATTTTAAATTGCAAAGGAAATCTTTAGTTGTTTCGGTCTTATATTCCGCTATTATTCTTTCCAATTCGTCCATAAACTTAATGGACATACACCATATTGTATTAAAAATTAAAATAAACAAGTTTTAGAAAAGAAAGGACTGGATAAACAGTTGTAATTACTGTTCGTCTGTGATTACCGTGTTAATCGTAGCTTCTAAGGACGAGATTTGATGTTATTTTTATATGAGCCAGTCTAGTAACTTTGGACTTCGGCCTATCACGATTCCCCTTTAGCTGTTAAAATCCACACCCATGCCCCTGCCGGGACTCGAACCCGGGACCTTCGAGCTTGATGGCCTACCGCCGCAGACCGCTCGGTTACCCGGACGGCGGGATTTGATATTAACGTAGAATCTGGACTTTGCCGTGGATTGATTTCCAGGTCGACTTCAGGATCTCTCTCGTTCCGGCAACAGTCCTTCACCACCACTTCATCTGCAGAACTGGATTCTATGGTTCACTTTTGGTGAACCCTGTCCTTACATCAGACTGACTGTAATCCGGTGATCCACTTGACCCGATTTGACCTGGAGTTCTTCGTGTGGTTTGTCAATCATCATCATCATTGGTGAGTTTTTTTAATTTAATACTTTTGACAGCTGCTAATAGATGTGTTCTAGCTACACAAACACAATGCTAATAATTTTCGCTATTTAAAAATGTAGGCCAGCTGTCTACATTTCTCTACAACTGACAACAACAGAACATTTTTTCTCATTCACACCACGTAAATGCCAAGATGGTACCTAGTAAGTAGGCCCTGGCCAACTACTTTCCAACATCCTCTCCTGACCCTGAGATGCCTAAAGGCCATATAAGTTCAAATTCAATAGAAAAAGAATTTGTAGCACAATTATTTCAGCATAGGCTTTCCGAGGAAGGAGTTATTTTTGCATACCTCTAGTAGTTTCGTTCTTTCCAGCGCCGTGTTTTTCGTGTTCTTCGGGGGATCGGGGGCATTCCTGATCGCTTCTGAAAGAAACACTTCAAACGCAACAGTGTATAAGGAGGTAAGTATTGAGAACCCTGCTTTGGCCTCCGGATCAGGCCGGATCCCAAGCATAGAATCGGTGACTCTGTCCAAAACTTGACCTGTTTCAGCTGTTTATATGACTCCACGGTATTTGGATTACAGGACTTCTTCGCGAATCCCAGCAAGTGTAAGTAAATGCTGTTATACTCACTTAAGAGAAAAGGCACAAAAGACCATTTCAAACTACCACCCTTTCGTCGTTACCACCTTTCGTTGCCTCGTCACCATGTGGAAGATCGTTCCAAATCACTAGGAACAATCGCGAAGGAATCGTGTTGTCTATCGTCGGCGAAGGAATCAACAAAATAGCTTTTCCAGAAGTTCAATTTTTAGGCTTGAGCATCTAGTGCTGGTGAGCTTTATACGAGGCCGTGCTGAAAAGTAATGCTTCGTATTTCTTTCTTTCGTTTTTGCCTGACGACGGAACCACAGCCGTACTTCCTGTTTCACTGCATCGTCCGATTCGAAATCTCTGGTGTTCCTTAAGTTTCGGAAAAAGAAGAAAATCGGTTAGGGCCAGATCTGGGCCGTATGCGGGATGAGGTAGGAAAGTGAAACTAAGGCGCTGAATCTTACAGTTGTCATTGCACTAATGTGAGGGCGTGCATTGTCGTGTTGAATGAGATGCTCCATTTGTGGACGAACTCATCGAATCCGTGCTTTCAGTTTACAGAGTGTTACGGTACTGATCAGAGTTAATGGTCGTCCTCTTAGGCATGATTTCCATGTGCACATGACAGGCCCAGAAGACTGGCAGCTTGACTTTGCCTGCCGATGCCATCCTTAGACTCTTTTTGGTGCAAGCGATCCTTTGTGGCGATACTTCATGGAGACTCTCTTGTTTTCAGGGTCGAAATGGTGTATCCAACTTTCATCACCTGTGAGAATGTTCAAGAAATCATCACCTTCACGTTCATGGTGATTAAGCAACTGTTTGTAAATGTCTGTTCTGTTTCATGTCAGGAGTCAGCTTGCGCGGTACCCACCGTGCACAAAGTTTCCGGTATCCCAGATCTGCGATTATCGCCTGCACTCGCTCTCATATATGCCATACTTCGTAGCAAGCTCTTCCTGTGTGATGCGACGGTTCACCCGAATCAGTTCATCAACTCAGTTGCGATGTGGTTCATCAGTTGCACTGCGTGGCCTTCCACTTCGTTGTTGATCACACAAGTCAAGGATCGCTCTTGTGGGGTTTTATGTACGAGCACGGACAGCACAATATCTTACCGTACTGATGTCTACACAGTCATCTCCGTAAACACTTCATTCTCCGATGCATGTTAATGGGGAACACACATTCGATTGCTGCCCGTTTCTATAGCTCTGGGACCCCAGCAATGACCAGTTTCAAACTTGCAACAGAGAAGGAGGTCGTGAATATAATGAAAACGGTACTCCAGGGCACTTCTGTGTTTACATTACAGCTTATAAAGCAGCGTTACGTTTCAGCATGGCCTCGTATCCTCGCTCTGTCCGTCGATAAATTTCAGCTCAGTAACTACTAAGGTTACGAAGATGGTTGAGGTGTCAGTGGAAAGGTCTCTTTGAGACGAGATCAAAGAAACACAGATCATCCCTGTCCGTGCGTCAGTCCGAGGACAACTTTCAAATCAGGAACTGCTAAGGCTACGAAGGTGGTTGAGATGTTGTTGGTAAGGCCTGGGCGTGGCGAGTTCAAACTGCATGTACTACAGTAGGTCTATCTGCCCGGTTGTCATCATTCTTAACAGAAATCTGAACGTTTTGGTAGTATACGTGGTTTTCCACTACATCGCGATTTTGGAGGGAATGGGTTCGTTCTGACGTAAATGCATGAAGATGTGTTTTTCTTTAAGTACCATTACTATGAAAACCATGTTACTTGCATTAACCTTATAAACCTCCTCCCGTAGAACTAGTACCACTGCGCGAAAACTGAGGATCATCAGTCCAGAAAGATTGGAGAAGTTTGACTAGAAAATCGACTTGGATTTGTTGATGTGGTTATTTGAGACCAAGATCACATCAATCTATGGATCCAAATCTGAAATCCAGAATCAAGATCCCTTTGATTTTTAGGTAGATTTCGAAGAAAATATACCTATTGAGATCGATACGATATGAAAGTATATATATATATATATATATATATATATATAACACGCTAGCGGCCATAATTTTGAAGATATTTGAACCAAATTTTTATATGTTGTTTCTAGGCTTAATAGCTCGGTTAAGTTCGTTAATGAGCAAAATCGGTCGCCATCTTGGATCCAAAATGGCCGCCCAACCCATTGTTGTATAGAATACACAGCCTAAACAGCTGGGGCAATTGAAATCAAATTTGGCATAAAGGTACAACATCACTTTTTGATTATGAAAATGTTACCTAATGAGTTCAAAGACGCCATCTTGGATCCAAAATGACCGCCCAAAATCCCATTTTTCACCGTTTGAGCTGGATAAATGAAATTTTACTTGAAGTTGTACTATCACAAGTAGGTCACGACAAAATAAGAAAACTTTCAAAAAGTCGGCAACTTGGATCCAAAATGGCCGCCCCAAAAACCCAATTTCCAAATCATTGAAGGTAGAGAAACGAAATTTTCAATGAAGGTGTATGACCAAGAGTAGGTTACAATAAATGGGGCAAATCTTCCCTTTGGGGGCGCAGCCAACCGTGGGAGGGTAAATATGTACTCCGTGGTGGTGTAGTGCTGCAGGGAGATTTTGGTTAAGATAAAGGAGGCGCATCCTCTCAAAAGCACTGAAGTTGGGGGGCGAGCCCCGGCTCCCAGCGAAACTTTGAAATCTACCTCAGCCTGTAGGCCTACCGAAAGGGACTTTTTGTAATTAGGTCTGTTAGTAATTCTTGTTTTATTGTCAACTACAGACAAGAATAACTCAGCTTTTTAAAATGGTGAATATATATATATATGAAAAAGGTTTAATATGGTGTAGGAGGTGGAAAAAGTCTTCAACAAGACTCAAATTGAACTGGACGGCGCGGCAGCCCCTTGAGGGCTTTGGCTTGTCAGACGGCTGTAATACGTTCAGATATAGGGTTACGGGGTCAGGGTAACGCCTCTTCGTAACCATACTTCAACAACATTAATAAATAAAATTTAACTGTAAAATTGGTATTCAACATAGCTGTTTGTAAGTTCTTTGTTTATTTAAGTTTCAGAACCACTAATATCGCTATTGTACAGTCAAAACTAAGTAAATCACAATAACTGACTGTGAAATGAAAAGAAACAACTGAAATGTAGCTTAACTTGAATTACCAATTCAAAACACTGCTGTTTGGTCAACAGATTGCTGTGTATGCTATTGAAAGCGAAAGAGTTACGTAATACAGAAAGAACATTGTCGTACTGTTTCCTTGTAGTAAATCAACATCCACTCTGCATCTTCTCAAGGTGGGACTGTCCTTGTGACAGACATCGTCGTTTTCGCTTTCCAATGAGTTTGAGTGGCGTATTGAGAGCCTTGAGATTCTTAATATGATCATAAGATGCCTTCTCCGTTTTGACGTCATTCTCTCCGTCAAATATAGAGACTACGGCTAATTTTATTGTAGGCATAAACGGAAAATATAAATGGGTGCAGCTACATAAGAAAAGGGGTCAACGCTGCTAATAATATTGATAGAGTGTACTTGCGTCGAAACGTTATTTTTTTTTTAGGCGCAATGGGATGCTTTTTTTGTTTAGTTTTTCGTTGATCATTCAAATATTATGTCCTCGCCAAATGAGTGGTTACGTTTCACCTTGAAATGGAGAAGATCGTGGGTTCGATTCCTCCAATTAAAGCCGTTTACATGGAATGCTTCCCAACTAGGGATTCCGCCAGGTTTTCACTTTAGGGATGTAAAGTCAAAATTGAGAGGGTGTAAAGGGAGTATTGCATGGTTTTTATCGACCTTTGACCGTAAAAAAATTGAAGTTGGGGGTGCTCTCGAGGATTTTTGGGGGGTGACACCTCCACGGGGGGGGGGGGGGGTGGCGGAATCAGTTTCCAACTGTAAAACGGATGTTTGAAAAATTGAAATGTGAATTTAATAGAGTATGAGTTTCGACAAAGCTGTAGCTGGTGATGGTGGCCGAGTGGTCTGCAGCGGTAGGCCATCGGCTCGAAGGTTCCGGGTTCGAGTCCCGGGATGGGTGTGGATTTTAACAGCTAAAGGCGAATCGTGACGGGCCGAAGTCCAAAGTTACTAGATTGGCCCATATAAAAATAAAGTTTACCAAAAAAAAAGTTTTATCTGTAGCTGGTGATGACTTTGAATCTCTAGCGTATGGCTTAATAAAAAATGATTAGGGTAGTGAAGTCGGACTATGAGATCCTTGACGACATATTATTAAATGGCTTCATATTCAATGGTGCAGTGAAAATGATACTTTGCACTGCTTAATGTAGAATATACAGGATATTCATTACAATCCACAGTGTTGTCATAAGCGATGCAGTGTTACAAATGTATACATTTTTTTTTTCAAATGTCACCACGTCAGATTATTACATATCTTGAAAGAGCTAATCAGATATAAAGTAATATAGTACGCACGATGTGCAATATTGCAAACTTTGTAATGAACCAGATGGAATAGTTCGCCATCAGTTCATGGTCTATACAAGGCAGAATCCACATTCGTGGCGTAATCTGATTTAAAATGTAGTAAGTGGTATTCACGTTGTCATAGAATAATGCTGATTGACCAAAGCAGTGTTGCCATAATATATTACCTTTAATATTTTTTCGAAATTGAAGACAAAAGCGACTCAAATAATTATGGTATAAGTTATACTTTGGAGATGTATGGCCAACACCAGCTAGAACTTTGCCGAAAGTCATACCATATAGTGGACTATCAGATCTACATTTTAGATTTTCTAAACTCTTTTTACAGTTGGGAAACATTTCTTGTTACATCAAAACGATGTATGTGCGTCAGATAGTGCACAATGACAAGCACCATCTGTTCACCTTCCACAAGCATCTTCGTGTCAGAAACGTGCCTTCCGAGAGAACGCTCATTATCAAAGTATAAATACGATAAGAAAAAGTAACTACACTTTTTCACGCATTAAATTGTCCTTGTTGCTTTCTGATAAGCCTTCTTCTTCCATAATAACAAAACGTGCGTAATTGGACGTACTGAGACAGCTTTGAACAAAGAGGGGGTAGATTTGAACACGGTAGCAGCTTATTTCCCTACAGCTTAAACTTACTCTTGGGAAGAAAAATGAAGAAAACTTAGTTTGCAGCATATTAACAGTGTAAAAGAATTTCAATTAGACTGTGTGTAACATTTTAATCAAAATTTGTACGACTTCAAAGTTTGTGGAAACCTAGTGGTTATGCAATCCTCATAACGCCAATAAAGACACAAGCAAGCTAGTTAGTTCAACGTTTATTTACAACTGCGTAGTTTATATACTTGTAGTGTATATTCTTTGTATGGCTAGTAAAACTTTTTACTTTCTTCTGCTTCCGTATTTGTATTTCGAAGCATTTACAAAGAAAATAAATGTTCTAATAAAATTAAGGATGTGTTCAAATCTGCCCCAGCCATGTTCAAAGCTACCCCACCCTTTTAAAATCCACCACCTAGGGCGTACCTGCCGGCCGAGTGGTTTGCGGCGGTAGGCCATCGACTCGAAGGTCCCGGGTTCGAGTCCCGGCATGGGTGTGGATTTTAACAGCTAAAGGCGAATCGTGACGGGCCGAAGTCCAAAGTTACTAGTCTGGCCCATATAAAAATAAAGTTTACCAAATTTTTTTTTAAGGAGTACCTTTGAACGATATCCTCCCAGTTCCTGTCCTTGCTTTAAAGTGACAATGAAGTACGTTATTTTCTTAGGCGAGCAGTATATGTTATTTATTTCTGTGCACAAATTCTCTTGAGTGTGAGGAAGCAAAATTAAATTTGCCCCAAAACGTGTTCAAAGGTCCCCCCTTCGCCCTATTCAAAGAGACCATATCTCTCATTTAGCTATTCGTTTGATAATTGTTGTCCTCCCGACACCCCCTGTGGATGGAACAAATTGTAATCGCATGATGACAAACTGCGCGGCGGCAGCAGTATTAATCCCATTAACTCAGGTTCTAACACACAGTGGCGTAGTTAAGGGGGGAATATATCCCCCCCCCTTCCTTGACTCCAACTTTATGAACTTGAAAGGAGAGTATTTTAACAAGAAAAGAATGAAGTTACGTTTGGCAACACATAATTGTTAGTTAAAATATTAAATTAATTGTAGGGGCGGCAACAGCACTATAGCTTACGACCGTCCCGACTCCCGATATAATTGTAAGTTTATTCATGAACAGACAAGGGTCCTATTGTACATTCTGCGTTGTAGTTTCACATTTAGATAGATGTGGTAAATAACCATTAGGAAAACCAGTAATATAAAAATTCTTTGACAATAATATCGATAGCGCCGGTAAAAAAAAAGAAAGAAAAAAGACGATTTCTAGACAGTAATGAAGAATGTAGTAAGTAATTCCTGTACTGATAGTCCCAACGAGGGTAGAACGGAGAAATTGAAGCAGTTACTTAACAGGCGTCCTTGTTACATTACATGTGAATTATAAGTTAAAATTACATTGGAAAGTTTCGGTTGTAAGATCTAATGTGATTTCTCAGATCGTAAGGGAGAAGATAAAATTTTGGTTAACTTTATTTTCTATGGGCAATGTTAGTAACTTTTGACTTCGACCTGTCACGATTATACGAGGGTAACGCTTGTTAAATTTAACAAACTTCCATGGCCCAGGTAGAATTCGAACCCGCAACTTTGGAGACGCTGGCCTAATGCCTCAGACCACACGGCTACCTCGGTCCGCTATAAGGGGAGAAGAGCCTAACCATTAAAATCAATTATTGAAATTTGCGAGGTTTCAATTAAGGAATTTTTTGCCTTACTAATTGCAGCTGAATGATTTTCTGCATTAGCGGATGAAACTCCGAATATCACCTAGATGGGAAAGCTTTGTTGTTAACTACGTCAATGATGCGTATGATTTCTTAAAAAGCAGTTTATGCCCTGACTCAGTAACAATCTGGGAGATCTCCCCCTAACGTGGTGTTGGCCGGAAAATTTTGAAGAAACAATGTCGGGATTTAGCGCAAACGATTTGTCAAATCTGATATATATTTTGGTGTTAATTCCGAGATCTAATTTAATAAGAATATGATGGAAGTGTATATATATATATATATATTGAACATATACTGTAATAGTACCCTTCTGCAACACACTCACTCAATGTAGGAGTATTTAAGACCAATCATATTCGATTGATATTGAATTATTTAATATCAAGGAACACTTATATTTTATGTCCGCTTACGGAAAGCGCATTTTTGTGGGATTATGAAGAGTGGAAATGTTTCACCTATAGCATGAAAAATTATGAAGTGTGAAAAGACGGATATAAAAGTATAACGCAATCCACAACTTTACAGAATTAACCCAATTTGTGTTCGAAGCAATTATCCATATTTCTTTATTGAACAACTTCACAAGCTCACATTGAAGGCATGTAATGAATTTAATGCATTTATAATATATTCGTTAGTTTTATTCGATAAAATTAGTATTTTTGCTACGATTAACCGTTGTACATGTTCTTACAAAAGAAACACTTTAACTTCACTTAGTGGAAGCTGTGAATAATGCCAAAGATACTGTTATAAAATTTGAAAGAGTTAAAGAAAATTGTCTGAAGGAAAACAAAGCAAGTCGCAGTATATCTGAGTTTGGATGAATGTATGAAAATATTTACAAACATCCAGAAAATGAAGTCTAATTACAGTATAAGACATGCCCTTTCACGCATGAATCCCGAATATTTCTTAGGATTTTCACGGGTTTGGGGGAGATTCAAAGATCTGGATATAAAAAATTAGATATCACAAACAGAGTCTTTTAAAATTACACCGACAAACTTCTGGAGGTGGTTCCTCACATCAAAACAAGACGAAAGTTCCTCCGACAAATTTTCGAAATGTGTTTATTTTCGAAGCTTCGAGTCCCGAAAGCGTGGGAAAATGAAGTTCAGAGCTTCATATATCTAACATCACAAAAAGTAGAGCTGATGTGGCATGGTCCCGTCAAAGACTAAATCTGCACTATCCCAAAATGCATGCCAAAATTCTACAATGGGCGCGCAAGGGATTCCCCAAAGAAATTACAGGATTCCCAGAAATTCTCTAAAGTAAAGATGGATCGAAATGAGCATGAGTTGGACGGTTTTCACCAGGAAACAATAATTCGTTTAAGCCAACTCGATATCTCAAGTAGATTCCATACACCGAACAATTTTTAAAAATGCGTCATTGCATAACAAGCAGGAGTAAGAATTGCATAATTTCATCGAATATTTTATTGATTTGCTATCAAAGAGATAGAATATCATTGTCCGATTGGATGCTGAGGATGAAGTATGCCGTCCTTACAAGGGAAGTCTTTGCCGGCCGAGCGGTCTGCGGCGGTAGGACATCGGCTCGAAGGCCCCGGGTTTGAGTTCCGGCAGGGGCATGGTTGTGGATTCTAACAACTAAAGGCGAATCGTGACAGGTCGGAGTCTAAAGTTACTAGACTGGCCCATATAAAAATAAAGTTTACCAAAGTTTTTACGGGAAGTCTTTTAACTCATGCTCATTTCGACCTACCTTCAGAAGTATTCCGGAATCCCCTACTTCCTTTGGCATTCCCTTGCGCGCCCATTGCGGAATTTTTAAATATACATTTTCAAATAGGAAAGGTTTAAAATCGTTGAAGGTACCACACCGTATCAGCTCTACTGTTCGTGGTGTTAGAAATATGAAACTCTAAGAATCATTTTGGCACGCTGTAGCCCGAAAACAATGCATATTTCGAAAATTTGACACACTAATTCCGAATTTTGAAAGCGAAACTAATAAAAGTGCAATAGAAGCATATAAGATTTCCAGATTTTTAAAGGTGCTTCATATTTTGTACAACCTGCACCCACATCTACGCCAAAGATTATATTTTATACTCTGAAACGAATAATTACGTATACGGTATCTTTGAAAAATTCAAACTTTAAAATCTGGCTGAACGGACTGGTAGCTTTAGAAGATAAAACTGTCATCACAGTGAGCGTATTAGCATTAGTAAATGGTCGAGAATCTCTTCGTTCTCGACCAAATCTAACCTGTTTCAGATATGGCTCAATATGGCTGAACTATGCAAACTATAAGGATATATTCATGAATTTAATACTTTTCCGCACAATACCGTAATTGTGCTGTTCTAAAATTTTAGAAAAACAGCCCCGAAATATATTATTTTTAAGAAATTTGTTGTGTTGGGTTACATAACTGCCAAGGATATGCTTTTCTATATATCCCCTCCCTTGAGAAATTCCTATCTACGCTACTGCTAACACATACGTGTGCAATTTAAAGTAAACACTTCTAACCTAACCTAACACATTAGCCAATGGTCACTAATTTTATTCAGTTTTCTTATTTTTATAAAAGATAGTTATTTTTCTTTAAAAAAATATCCCAAGAAATGTCAGTATTCTTTATGGTTCAAGCAGTATTGCACCTGTGCGTGAAAGTGGGAGGGCACACAAGATTAATACTGGAGCCTTTCGTCAATCAGGGCTGTGTGGATATGTTCCTAAGTGCGCCAGTGCAGTTTGTTATTTTCTGTTGCGCTCGTTCTTTAAAAACCTGATTGATTGAATTGTTATTAATGTCCTAAACGAACCGATGAGGTTTTAAGGACGGGACCTACAGTTTTTGGTAAAGTTGGCTCCGAACCACTCCGTTCAATGGATCAGAGCTGAAATGGGTCACCGGATCTGTGCTTGTAACCGAGAAGGCAGGATAGAGTTTTTACTCTTTTCTTAGACACTGTTATCATTGAACAGTGTTTCTTTCAGGGGTGACCGAGACAGGGGTTCTACCCCCAGAGCAAGAAAAATTGGGTCCGAAAAGTTCCGAAAAGAACACCGAAAAGTTGCTGTTAATACAAATAACATATGGAAATAGTCTGAAATCTCCTGAAAGAAGGGTCATTAGGGTCAGGTTTCGACTTTGCATTGAATCCTGGTGGGAATTCAATCCGCGACGATCTCAGGGATCACAAGGTGTAGGGAGATGCTTGAGGTGTCGCTGGAAAGGTCTTCGTCTTGAAAAGTGCAGGGGGACCAGTGTTGCCAACTCTTGTAAATGTTATTTTTCAAATTTCAGTTGGCCGTTAGACCTATCTACACCAAAATTGGCATAAACGTAATTTGACTCAATGGAAACATACTGTAGATGTATCGTTCAGAAACCGTTGTTAGTGTTGGTAATCCATTTTTTTTTTACAAAAATTCAATATTTGTAAATTGCTTCCATTACATTTGACGTGACAGTACCAAATTTGGCATAAATATTGTTTGACAGAAAAAATACGGTATACTATGGCTGTTCCCATCCCCAAGCACTGAAATTGTCAGTGTTGCCAACGTACTTTAAAATTTGATTCTTTAATTTGCTTCCAACGTTAGACGCGTACCAGATACACAGCCAACTTGGCATAAACATTATTCGTCACAGTAGAAAAATACTGTGGTGGTTCTAATCCCAGTTATCAGTGTTGCTAACTCATTTTATTAAAAATAATAATGTCCTGATATAATATCGCGACCGAAGCATTCGCGATTGTTAGTAAAATCATAGCGCTAACTTGTTTGATGACTGCGCAATAAGATAAGAAGTGATGATGTTTTTTTGGTGTCTTTAATGATTGGAATGCACTGAACTCGAATCCATTGTTAGTTTTGTTCAAATGTCGATATTTCAGAAAACATCTAAAAAATGTCGATATGTGCAACGTACATAAAGGTACGGCTGGACAAATAATTTGTAATTTTGACCTTTCATCAGTGGCGACTCGTGATACACAATATAGGTGAAGTTCTATCAACACATTCCTACTATCCTTGATTGTTAACATATATTCTGGGATTTCTGGGCTTAGACAGGATACTGATAATGCCACTATCCGATCTTAGATGATGTTGACTGACTTTTAGACCCAATGAATACTTATGAATGCCTATTTTGTTAATGCATATCAAAACAATAAGTGAAGCTTAACTTCACCAACTTCACGTGATGAGCCGCCACTTCGGTCCCTCAATAGAATATCTCAATAATTCACTTCCATACAGTTGCACTCGGCCGTGGGAATATCAGGTAGTTCATTCGCTACTGCGAATTTCAATATCATCATCTCACGTTACATTTTTTGCCAAAAAATCTTTACTGTGGTGACGTTTAAAAAGCTTGTCAGTCACTGGAGTAAATGTGTGGAAGTGGGAGATGCTTGCTTGCTTCATGTATATTTTCCATGTGTATCTTCATGTGTTTTCCAACTAGACTCAAATCCACTTTTTCTTTAGTTCTCGTAGTTTTTAGGGTAGGCATTTCTTGTACGAAATAGTGAATTGCTCTTACAGTTGGAGCAGCTGTTACCGCCCATAAATTCATTTTATCTTATCTTACAGTTGGAGCAGGTGGTTTGCTACATGTCGAGTAAAATTTTAAACTTTAATATCGTATTGGCTACATCTAATCTTCTGGTGATTAATGAATAGTTTCTTGATAGAAATTGTAAAATCACAGAATTCTTTCTGGACAAATTACCTTTCTAATTTTCTACCTGGTTCTTTTAACAGTGGAATTCTTATGATTTTAAGACTAACAAAGTATTTTAACATTTTATTACGCATTAGTCACTCTTAATTATTAGTCATTTCAAAACAATACGACCTAAAGAATCGTTATTCAAAGGTAAACACAGTTCTTATCAATGGTTTATGTTTAACAGAACGAATACTTGAATGGAATGAAGCGAGTTATTCAGTGGTGCTCGAGAATAATGATTAATCAGCGAGTAAAAATCTTATATTATGAGTGAACATTGTATTGGTTGTCGAACAAGGATGTTTTGGTTTCGATGCAGTCACCCATTTTGTTTAATTGAAACCTAGCAGTGACATTCTTGGCAGTGCCAGTTGGCGATTGGAACTTGGTCTTGGAAGTTTGTTGAGAACGGCACACGTGGGGGAACTTGGAAGACAGAAAGGAAGACCTTTTGTTCATGGTTTATGCGCAAGATTTGTTGGGACGTCAGGACCTTAGACCGAGATTAGTTCAATCCTCTTGCGTTACGTTGTGGCTGTGATCATCTGTGAATTTTCTGCATATGCTGATAGCGGTAAATAAAAGCTTTTTTTCTTTTCCTTTCTTTAATTTTTGGCACCATTGAAGATTCTTCAAGTGAGCCAACTTGTGCGTTATATTGGTGTTTACACGTGACATTTGTCTACATATGTGTTGTGTCTGTCCATACTAAGAAACATTGTTGCTTGTCTGCTTAAATTAATTTAATTAAATCTTTATTGGAAGTTCAAAGGGTTTACATCTACTTGAGGGCAAGTGCACTCGGATTCGTAGATAAACGTATTAAAGTTAGAAACATAGCACAGTGTTCTTCTGTCGGACCAGTGTTCTGCCGCAAATTTAAAATAAATTGTTCAAATACATGTTCTGCTTATCAATAATATATTGGGTCAATATTGTCGTATTGTGTCATTGTTTGGACTTTATAAGGAGGGGGGAGGGGATTTGAGTTTGTGAGCAGACTTCATGTTATAGTAGGCTAGTTTACCCTTCACGTAGTGATACACGAAAAAACTGGGGTGCAGAATTAGGTCAGTTGTAAAATAACATGGGTCAAAATTTACGTAATATCTTAGATATACCTCTTAAGCCTGAATATGTTGTTATTCGCTATGATCAGCCTGGGTGGTTGAAGCGGAGAAGTTGTGGGATCATGAACAAGAGATTGCAGGTTCGAGTCTCGGGTGGAAATTTTTATTGACCTTTTTACAATAATGTTTATGCATTGTCTTATCTTTCTCCATGTACATTTTTTCGTGGCATATACCACGTGCATACAAATATATATGTGCAAATTGATTTTACCAAATTTTGTGAAAACTTTTTTTTTGCTCAACATTGTTAACGTTCCAGCACGATCGTCTTTTTGTTATTCTTTTCCAGTTATAGTTTCCCTTTATTTTCGTTCTTTTTTTTTACTACAATGCATAAACTACTCATATTCGTAAAAAAAAAATTGAACCCAAAGAGACTCGAACGTACAACCTTTCGCTCATGAACCTACCTTCGGCCATGTGAGCTGATGATAGCGAAGAACATTTTTAAGAAATGCATTTAAGGCGTTACGTGAACTGTGACCTACGTTATCTCGCAATTGGTCGAATAGTGCGTCCTAGTATTTTCGTATATTACTACCTGAAGGGTAAACTACTGCTACTACTACTACAACTACACGAAGTCTGCCCACAAACTAAAATTCCCAGACCGTGCCCCCCTCCTTTTCAGATATTTTTTCCTTCTGTCGGTTTTTGAGTGTATATTCAGTCTTTTCTTTTTACTGACTTCTACGAGATCTGATGAATTTTCACTGTATAATTTGACATTTCAAGTGGCTCCTAAATGTGAAGTGATTTGCCTTTGGAGAGTTTCTTAACTTTATCTAATTAAATAACTTAAATTTTGTGAATTTGTATTCCCGTATTAGGTGGGTACACATTTTCAGCCCCTCCCGTATTATGCCGAGAAGGGCTGAAAACCAGTGACGCCAACCTGGGCACATTTGGAAGCCACCAAAATTCAGAATTTTTCTGTTGTTGATATAGGGTTTTATATACACTTTCTACATCCAATCTTACCATAAAAGTGACAATGTTTTCCACTGGAAATACCATATTTTAGCCATAGTTAGAATTTGGCCTAGCCAATTTTATTATCTTACTGTTATCAACACTGCTGGAAAACGGCAACTTTGTGCCATTTTGAAAACCGCTATAATTTACATGAATGGGTTGTAACGGAACTTTGTAGATTAGCAAAAGCATACCGCCGTCGTAATTGGGAGATCTGAAGTTGGAATCCTTGGGTATGCACTAAAGTTTTCGTAGTTATCGTCTGTAACGCCAGACAAAATCTATTATAAAATTAAATAAGGCCAGGGATGCTGCTTTCCCAATCTCTTTCTCACGAAATAGGGCAATATGTAAGACAGCGTGACAGAGATGCCTATGGCACAGCAGTCGGCTGTTATATGTAAACTGTTCAAATGCAAACAATATGTATAATATTTAAATAGACACTGAGCTTAAAGTTTTTGTTTTTAAATGTGGACTGTAGAAACATTATGACTTAAACCTTTTTGAAGGTATGGTGTAAGGATGAAGATAAAGTAGACTAATGAAGCTTCTTGACAAGAAGATAAATCGAACGCTGATACACACGAGTGAGGCGAGCCCAGTCAGTGGACTGGAACTACCGCCGGGCTTAATCAGTGAGCATCCTATTTGTATTCGGTGAGACCTTTCCAACGACACCTCACCCACCTCCCTAGGCCTAGTAGTTCCTAACAAGGTCGAAAATTGCCTGCTCCTTTGATCTGAATTATCTATACGTCTTCGAACTCATCTCGCCGAGACCTTTCCAATTACACCTCTACTAACTTCCTATCCCTAGTAGTTCCTAAGTCATAAATTTTCCCATATCTTTGGCACCACTTCTGCAATATGGGTTTGAACTTGTCTCGCCGAGACCTTTCCAACGACGGCTCTATCACCTTCTTAGCCATGACTTCACGCTGAAGTGTAAAATCAGGATGAATGAAGACGACTCAACTTTTAATTAGACCTGCTGTTCTTTTCAATTCTCAAGTCCTGACCAGAAGTGCTACCAAAAAAGTATATACACCGGTGTACATTTCATATTCTGGAAAATCGATTAATCAATATAATAATGTCCTTATTGTAAATCATTTGAGTCTGAAATTGCACCAAAATTGATATAAAACAAAAAAATGTTTATTCTTTCGTTTTATGTGAGTTTTCAAATGTATCCTTCTAGTTTGAGACACGGCTGAAATTCTGGTAGAGTTTGGATTTCTGTGAAAATTCCTTGTAACAATGTGTGTTGAGATCTACTTATTTGCAGAAGAGATCTTCGTTTGTTTGTTCATGGACAAAGTGGATGTAACTACCCGTTGTTTGCCCCGTCAGAGAGCTCTCTGTTTTACCAGTAGTATTTTTTTCTTCTCTGAAGTTAACGCAGGTGGTTTAACGAATCTGTGTGAGATTATTTGCTTCCAGAACCTCTTATGGGTAGCTGTAACAAGATTCTAGTGTGTGACATAGTGACTTCCCCTTGGTGTTAAAAGCAGGGAGTTATATGCACAACTCATCCCACATTGTGAATCTCTCAAACGACTTCTTTTTCAAATAAAAGCATCTTTTACTCCTCCATCGTGACCTGTAACAATAGTATTTCTTTTGAACGACTTCTCCCGAGCCGCCGTAGCTCAGTGGTAGAGCGTTGGCGTGGCATTCGGGTGGTCGTGGCTTTGATCCCAGCGGCCGACCATCCTGACTGAGGATTTTCCAGTTTTTTTTTCGGTCATATCGGACAAATGTTGGGATGGTACCACAAATTAGGCCCTAGTCGTCTACTTTCCAAACTTCCTCTCCCCACCCTATCCCGAACTGAGCCATAGATGCCTAAAGGCCTTAAAATAATTCTCAACGGCTCGAGTCCTGTGACTCGAATATTTCGACCCGACCTGTTTGAGAGCACTAGCAATGTGCAATGCCAATCACCCGTTTCATCATTTAGCGTAGTAATTCTGTCCGGGGGAACGGGTAGAAAGGAAAAAGTCGTCCTCATCTTAATACAACGTACCATTCTAGTATTCGCTTTGTGTGACTGAGGATGTATCTGAAAAGGAAACTTCGGATTGATGTGCCGTTGCTCGGAACCTACGAACCGCTTCGGTGAGATTCTCTCTCATTCAGTAGAGATGAATGTTTCTGCTGTCGCTGTTTCCTTCGACGTTTTCTTTGGCTTTCCGGAAGGAAGCTCCCAAGTTAAGATGTATACCTAATGCCTGAGAGCAACGTGCTGTGAAAGCCTCCTTAAACCTTGGCAAGACATCAAAGCTTTTGCATTGGAAGTAAGACGAATTCTCCAGGGTTTCCTGAAGCTGTCATGCCACGCACATAGCTGCCATTTACAAAGCATCTCCTCAGGCGACTGCGGTGGAGACATTTTTCATTTTATTGGCTATACGTGGTTGTTTCACTCTGATGGGTTAAAGCTTTGAGAAGAAGAGAACAGTAGTGCCAGTTGATGTTATGATTGAAAATGTTTGTTGATTTTGTGATAATCCCTAATGTTAATAGACTTTGTGTTCCCAGTAGGTGGGTAGGTGATCGGTTTCGTTCGTTGGCTTGTAGTCAAGCAGGTCCCGGTTCAGTTCTTGATGGAGGGACAAATACATCGGAGTCCACTTAAAAGTATAGGCCCGGCCTAAAGCGTTATCAAGCTTATTCGATGAAAGGCAATGGCAAATTACCATCTGTTCACCTTGCGCAAGGACCTCAAATCATCAACGAAAGAAAATTTACTACAGTTTCAGTAGAGATACGTTTATGATACAACGATTGTGGCATTTTGAAGATACCCCGGTGTATATTTTATGATGTTCATTGGTTCTTGTAGTTTAATAACAAGATTAAGCGAATTCTATTATTTGTCCAGCACTAAGAAAATACTGTTGCTCTTATGGCAACAGCGTTGCCAGTTTGAGCATTGAAGACAAGCATAGCAGGAAAATAAACTCGCTGAGCAGTTTTCCCGCTTCGCGTTGCCAACTCACAGAGATTAAAGTGTGTCTGTCCAGTGTAAAGTGCATTCGTTACACACATTGAATAGTATTTTCTCCTGACAAATTGAAGAAAAGTATGAACTGTAGAAAGCGACCTTTGAAGAAAAGAAAAAAGTTTTTGTCTCTTATTATGACACGAAAAGCGGGAAGACAAATAACATACGAGATCTATACAAAGGGGTAAACTCGTTAAGAAAAGGTTACCAGCCTAGGTTAG
>JAGDQP010027534.1:0-10027 GCA_022664845.1 Lepisma saccharinum
TCCGCACATATGATCTTCTCCCCTTGTTTCAGTAACGTGTTCCCAGAGTTAATACCAGGTGTAATGACTTCTTTTACATCAAAACTCAAAATTAGAAAATAAATTAATATTAATCAGACTTCTCACACTTAATCACTCCCTTACTAACCGTCTTGACCTTCCTGAAACTTCCTTTATTAAACTTTGTGAAACGGAGTTATCATAATACCAAACTTCTTGTATTTTCTTACATCTTTTATATTTTTTTTGTTCATATTATAGTTTTTCGCTGTTTCCTTTACTTTTCTATATTGTTTCCTAGTGTAAAATGGCTACCACACACTGTATGCTTACTTTAAATTAAAAAAAATCTAGAATGCACATTGACCAGTGACAAATAGTAAATCGCTTTGTAAAAAGTAAATATTTTCGAAGATGTTTAAGACTAGGAAGCTTCGTAATAGGAACACTCGTCCTGTCTACTGTTCGTTCACTAGTGTGATTAAGAGATGAAGTGTTTTGGAAGGGGTTGTGATTAAGAAACACGGAAATATTCATCAATCGCGATATAACATCAAAGGGAAGGACCTTATGAATCACGCCAAACGACTTCGCAATAAAGGGAAATCAGTGAAAGTGAGAGATGGTTACGTTTGAATTTGAATTTCATTTATGGACTCTAGGGATAAGGGAAGAGAAAAGATGTAGGAATATGTCGGCCAGGACCTAATTTAAAGGTACCATCACGGCAGTTGCCTGGTGTGACTGAAGAAAAACCTCAGTCAGAATGTCGGGCGCTGGGATTGAACCTACGACCTCCCGAATGCCAAGCCAACGCTCTACCACTGAGCTACGACCACTCGGTAGATGGTTATACCCGTAAGTTTGTTAATGGTCAGAAAATATATGTTAGTGATGTTATGGCCAAGAACAATGAAAGCGATCCTGGATGTGTACAGGGAAGTAATCAAAACGACTGACTACCATTAGAAAATGTTTTAAATCAGGAGCCTTTAAATTGTTAGACTAACATACCTTTTTAGACAGAAATTCATATTTTAGACACACACACAGTCAAAATGGTCCTATGGAGTAAAAGGGCTTTTCCTTGTATTTGTATATTTTAGCTGCAGCCCTCCCTCCATTAGAAGCAGTTGGCAAGTTCGTCTATGTGTGCGTAATTTATAATTATACCATAGAAATTGCCAATCCTCGTATTAATCTTAGCACATGTTTCTTTGTTAGCGGAAATTTGTATTATATGTATGAATTAGCTCAAAATATAAACACTGAGAAAATTTGCCCGTGCTAACAAGGTATCAAAACAAAATTTATATTTGTGAATCCCTATATTCACTTTTTGAATTAAGGCTTGAGAATTAAGAGCGATTATTTTTTGCAAATAATTTCCCCACCCGTACATGTTTATATTCTTAGTTTGTTTTATCCATACTCACCATTTGTGTTTTGTGAGGATTGATATTCATATTCGAGACCTTACCAAAGTCTTGTAAACAATCTAGTATTTTTTAAACTCGTTCTGGTCCCGTGCTCCCCAGAGGGCGTCACTATATACACAATAGCTTTTAAGTAAGACTAATTTAATTTTATTCCTTCAAGTCTGCATTTAACTGCACACACTAAAGGCATAAAGCCAATGTTAAACAAATAAGGTGACAATGTATCTCCTTGATTAAGATCCCTTTCTATTTTAAATTCTGTTAATAGCCTCTTGTTTACTTGTAGGCGAATAGTTCTAACATCAAACAGCAAAGATTAATTATATTCGGTAGAAAGTTAATACCTCGTAGAATATGCAAATAAATATTCTACGTTTAGTGAAGGAAAAGCGGAAGTGAAATCCGTAGAATATAATATGAAATTCGGAGTTAATTTAATATTGTATGGTTGAATTCTTCTCGTAAATTAGCCACTAAACATGTAATGATTTGGTGTTAGCCACCTTCGGGCTTTCCTATAATAAAAGAGGCATAAAAGGTTGCAAGCGTCTCATGATCGTTTTAATAAGTTTACAGTCTGTGTTCAATAAGGAAATTAAACTTAAATTATCTGCTTTTCTGGACACGCCATTTTTTTGGAATAAACCTATAGCAGTCGCTTAATCCTTTTCGATCAATTGTTTTTGTAAAAAATGATTGAAAAGAGTAGTTAGCATGGGTATCAAAAATGGCATTTTTTTTGTACAATCGTGTTCCCAGACCATTAGTATTTAGGGCCTCTAATATTTCATGTTCCGTAAATAGTTGTTCTATTTCTTGTTGTTGCTCATCCGACAGGAGAGGACACTATTTTTGCGGAATGAAAAATTCATTCCGCGTCATTAGTTGTTTTTTTATAAAATGCTCTATAATAGTAGATAATTTTAGAATATATTTGCTGACCTGTTACAGTTTGACCTTGCTTGTCAGTGTAAGAATTAAAACTTTGACTGAAGGCATGTTTTCTCGCCTGAATCATGTGTGCATATGTTGGCATTTCATTGATTCCCGCTTGTTTTAGAATAGCTCTTATTGCAACACCTTGTAACCTATTTGTATGAATTCACCTTATTTTGTTTTGTACGTTTTTCATAATGTGGTGCACATCTTGTTTCACTAAACCCCTGTATTCATCCAATAAGCCATAATGGTGCCGTTGTTGTAAACGCATATACACGTTTTGTTGTTTACAATATTGTATGTATAGTTTCAAATTTGTTCGTTTTTTTAATTGGAGCCACCATCGTTGCAAATTGGTGACGTACCGTGGTTTTGTAATATGAATATTCCATATGAGTCACTAAAAGTTCATTTGTTCATTACATTTCCAAATAGGAGACACGTGGAAATGCATTTCGATGTTACTGTGGAATTTCATATACAAAGCTTATGATCTGAAACAGGGAGCCACTCTAGATGAACACTTTGTATATTGTTTTTTAATTGCTAGGACACATATATCACGTCTGAGCGCGAATATCCCTGCGCGTAAAAGTATGTTCCTCCTACTTCTAATAATCTCAGCTTTTCCCAAACATAGATCAATTGAAAATCTGTATATATTTTACACAATGCGTCACTTATGTTTCTGCCCGGAGAACTGTCTTTTAAGTTTCTAGTAGCATTCATGTCACCTAATATTATTAATTGATAATTGTACAATATTTGTATTTCAAGTGCTAAAATGTTACAGAAATGAATGTTGCGTAGCTCTTTGAAGCGAGTGCCACTCGGTGAATAACAACATATTATCGCAAGATTATTGACTGTTAAGGAAATCATCCGACCACTCGAATGTAAAATTACATTAGTATATTCTATATCCTGACGAACAAAAACGCAAGTCCAGTTTGCGTCAAAATCTAATAGTTAAAAACGGTATCATAATATGGAAATGTTCATTTTTGACTAGCGCATTCTTGTATTGCAGCTTTATGAATTATCTTTTGTTTTATCTGTCTACTTTTGTCGAAATATATGTGTGACAGACACTTAGAGTACTGACCCCCAACAAGGTTTTACTGTTTCGTCCCGCCATGAGGTATAACAAAAGCACCATAATCCTCATGTCGATGATATTCGATTAATCTATAGCTAATTATAAGAAAGCATTTTAAGTACCTTGTAATAGGAGGAGTTTGAAAAAACAATGGAGATACTTTCCTGCTCTTAATCACTGCAAAATCTTGAGTACCGACTTGGGTAAATTATCAGACAGAAAATGCATTAGGTGCAAACGATGTTTATTGAGAATTTGAATTAAGCGACTAAACTAAAGATTCAAACAGTGTGGGGGATCAAATATACGTTGCTGAACCCCCAAACAAAGTTAGCTGCACGACTTACTCCATGCTTTAATCACTTTCTATTTGTCAATTGGGAACCAGAATTCCCATTCACTGAAAATTTTCCATTTCTATTAAAACAAGCAGGATGGCGACAACCAAACGCTTGGTCAGCTTTACGGCTTTCTTATCGCAACATGTCAAATGTTGCGCTTGCTTTCATAGAAATTGAACATAATCTCAATGAATGGATTTCTGATTCCTAATTGACAAATGGAAAAGTTATTAAATCATGGCATAAGTCGTGAGAGTAACTTCGTTTGTATTTTGGGTTCAGCAACATTTCTTATCCTATATACTGTCTGAATATCGAACTTTTTCTGTCTGGCGATTTAGTACAGATGGTAAGATACTGACTGGACTTCTAATTTAACAACCCATTTTCAAATCTTGCTGATGCTGTAACTTTTTCCCCAGTACCAAAATCAAAACCGTGTGTTGTGTTGATTTAACACAAAAATGGTGGTTACGCTGGGACATCGCCTTGTATTGAATAACACAGCTATTTTTTACTGTGTACTCTACCTCGTTATGAATATTTATATTCGCATTAGGAAGGTTTGTGGTACACAATACCCAAGGTAGTTTGACAAGGAATTTAGGATAAAAATTTGCGATAAGAATGTTCTTTAGAAACATATGGTTTGAATCCGATATTGAAGACTTAAGTTGTTAGCTGAGAAAGGATCTGAAACGGACAATTGAAAGAAAATGAAGTGACAACTTGAATTGTATTGGGAATGCTATCCATTCAAATTGGAAACCTTTTCGGAATTATTTCGAATCCAAGAAGAGAAATGAGAGCACTGGGCTGAAATTAAGATAAAATAGTATCACTTCGACTCAAGGGGACTTTTAATACCTTCCTAAATATTTTTATTCAGTGCTTGTTAATAAGAATACTGATATTTATATACATATCGATGACGATAATAACTTTTATCCACTAGAAACGTTTGACTTTTGTGAACGTTGATGAATTGATCCTAATAAAGCCTTACGTTCATCGAAATCATTACGATTAGATCGCCTTTCGGCCTTCATGGTCAAGATTAATGTGAAATTATTAATACATTATATGGCCTATATCTTTCATCTGATGATAAGTAGTGGTACTTTACCAGCTGCCTGAAAAGTAGCCAAAAATAACATCCATTCCAAAATGCAGGAACGCCTCAACATATGAAGAACATACACCAATTTCAACTTTGTCGGCTTGTTCAAATGTAATTAAGATAATAATCTATCATATTGCACCCATTATTTATCCTCAACACCATGGTTTTATGCCAAAAAGAGATCAATGATTTCGAGCCTTATGATTCTTGAAGAGGATATTATTTGTGCTTTAGATAAACATATACAACTGAATGTTTTATAGATTGACTTTGTTTTTGACAAGGTCAAACATGATGTAATATTAAAGAAAATTGAATACCTGAATTTTTTCAACACGTGCTCTGTCACTTATGGAGACATACCTATAAACTCGTGTATTACATGCGTCTTACATGGATAGTTTATGGTACAAATTTGATTCGCTCTGAGACGTTTCTCAGGGATTTCGATTAGCCCCTTTATTATTTTTATTATTGATTAATGAATGATCTTCCGAGCTGCCTAGGTTACTGAAAATTTTTAATTTATCCTGATGATCTTCTACTAGTTAGAAACTTTGAAACCTATCAAGATACAATATTGTTACAGGCTGATGATATTAGTGATTACTTTTTAAGGAACGACTTAGATATTAATACAATGTAGTGCCATGCATTTTACGAAGAGAAAGAGTCTAATTTAGATACAATTGACGATGTTGAACTTCTAAGAAAATATGTTGTTAGAGATGTTGGTATCTATTTTGACTGCTAAGTGTTAACAATCACCTAAAATATATGCTGAACAGGGATTTAGAGAACTTGATTTCATATATAGAGTAGTATGGTGATTTCAAAGGCCCAAATATCTTATTATTTTAGTATTTGAGATCTGTGTTGTAGCAAAATTGATTTCGTTATCTGGTATGGGATATGAACTGCTAGCAGATGAATGAATATCTAAGAATGACGAAAATATTTTTAATGTGTTTTTTTGTAAATGTACAGGATTTTGTCCAGCAAGAATTGCTACGAAACATTATTTAATAATACTAATTTAAATGTTACGAACATAGGAAAGAATGTAGTCCGGGAATGTGTCCCTTTAAATTGTTGACTAATTATATTGATAGCCCTAAACTTCTATCCCTAATTAACATGTACACACTAATACGTAAAACAAGGTGTTACTCTGATTCACATTTACTTTTTATATGTCTGATACTTTAATTAAAATTATATCACCGATTAACAGACTCTGTTTCATCTTCAATAGTTTATCAGATAATATTATTGACATTGATCTCTTTAACATCTCTGTTAATAAATTGAAGTAATTGTTAAATATAACGTAAGTATCTGTATTTGAGTTTTAGATTGTGATATGTTACAGCCGATACTTCAGTGTTTTATTATCTATCTATTGAGTTGTATAGTATAACTGGCGCTTGAAATTTACTGTAAAATTTATAATAAATTTAAATCTAGAAATGAGGAGATAACAACACAGCCTCACATGTCCATTTTCGATAAAAGACAAGTTTTTTTAAGACCTGAATAAAGAGTTGCATCCAACAATACAAAGTGATTGTCTGTAAAACGTACTTATCCCATCGTAATATATAATTTCTTGCTAAATTCACTTTGCATGATTCACTGCAGCTCTTCAATAAGGTCTTAAAAAGAACAAAATCTTTTTTAAATGAGCATGTGAGGTTTTGCTTCTTACCTCCTCAAATATAAATTTATATTTCTGATCTTTGATCCCCAAAGAGTTTTCTACACTAAGAAGTGTTCGAATTTAAGAAGTGAAATGTGCTACATAAGTTTCTTAATGCCTTGGTAAATTTCTTTTCATCGTAGTTCATATTCTTTTAATATTCGTTAGGATTTAACTCTAAATGCCCCTAAATTGATTTTTATTTAATTCGTAAACACTTTGTTGTTTTCCATATTTTTATACCTTATCCTCCATATTTTGCAACATGCAATTACGTTCTGTAGTGAAGAAAAAGATCAATACAATAGTGTTCTTAATGCCTGATATAGATACAAATTAATGTTCTCTGAATCAATGAGAAAGAAAAGAGAATTTAATATAGTTAAGTTGAATATAAATGAAAAATAACTACCACTTACTTCCGCCGCCTCCTCCACTCCCGTATGGGTGGTACCAGTAGTTTTTAACTTTGTACTTCGTCTTGTATTTCCAAGAATTTCCAGGGTTCTTATAACTATAAGCCATTCCTCCTCCATACGATTCGCCCGTTTTATATGCCGATCCACCATCATATACCGAGCCTCCACTTGGCGCTTTCCAACCATAGTCGCTTCCTCCACTGGAAGATCCACTTCCTTTGCTACTGGCACTCGGCACTCTCCAACCATAACTGCTTCCTCCACTTCCTGATGAACTCCTTCCACCAGAGGAACCACTTCTCGAACTTCCACCGCTGCTGCTCCTCCCCTTTCCACCCTCAATAATTCCTGCAATTCAAGAAAAAAATTACGAAAGAGAAATCAATATTCACAAATTTTTACTAAGTACTTACGTACCTTTCTAAGATTAGTGGCGACAGTATCAAATGAGTTGGTTCCGTTGAACACAATACTAACTAGAAAAAAGTTTGAAATACTTATTGGTTCAATATTTGACTCCAACGCACTACATGAACGCAATTTACTTTTCACCAAATATTCTGCAGCGTACAGTACTTTTCAGAGCACATTAAAGAGTAGCCCATTCACCGTAATCTGAGAGCGTCTCGCACTGATCACAGTACGTTAATAATGTAAGCAAAATCTATTGTGATTAGAAAAAAGTTTCAAATATTTTTCGTTCAGTATTTGAGACTAACGTACCATATGAAAGCAATTTACTTTTCACAAAATATTTTGTATTCTATAGTACTTTTTTATATATGGAGCGCCACAAAGTGACACATTAAGTTGATTTTTATAATGCTTTCTAGACCATAAACAAGATTATTAATAAACAAGTCATTAGTTTACGTCAATATGGAAATCATTTTTAAAATAAAATTCCTGGAAGTAAAATCGTTACAATTTTTGTATTTTTTAAAACAACTAAACAGAAACGCATTACTGATTTGTATGTGTACAAATGACTTTCTAAATTTCTTTATGTAAACATACATCGTATACCTTCGAAGAACTGATTGCACTAATTAAAAGAAGTAAACAGTGTTTTACTTTTTAGTACCGAGCATTCGTGGAAATGCTTCTTACTGTACAGTTCAACTCAATTAAGTGTTTTCCTTGGAAATGAGAGCATGCTAGTATAAATATTCACAACAGAACTGTTTATCTAGCACCAATATTTGCCAAATGGACAATTATACAGAGATACTGCAGTAATGTATTAGAACAAAAGTTTTTGTAAAAGTTAATGAGAATAAATTATGTGCAACAGTATCTGCAAACTATATTGCTAAAATACTTAATTCACAAATGTCAGATGCATTTTATGAATATTTAAGAAGAAGAAGGAAAGTAGTGAATATTGGCAGAGGAAGAGAAGTTAAATGAAAGATGAGAAAAATTAAAATATGCTGTACGCACTTTCAATTAGTAATTTCAATATTGACATTAAATTGCTTTGCATTTATATAATATTCTGGTTTGCATGAAAATCGGCCCTGACACCATTCTTGCTGATCCTAAAATGACCTTCTGAATCCGAATATGACATCCGTTTCGCCCCTCACCCACCGTTTTTGGGGGAGCCCCCACCTATTTTTTATCACTTTTCGATAATTTGGAGGGATTAAAAGGATGATTTTAGTGTAGTACATTTCTCCTTAGGGACTAGAGAGGTGGAAAGTTCTCAAATATGAATAGTTGTAGCAAGGAGGTAGTTCTTGGGGGGAGTGGGAATTTGCCCCCTTAAATTGTAAAGAAAATCATTAAAAATGATCGATTTTCCCTGTTTTTTCCGCATTTTTGTCAGTTATTTTCAACATATTCCATTTTCCAGAGCCCTCATCATCCCCAAAACACCCGCAAATAATAAAAATATATAGCAACAATAAAAAGTATATAGCAACAATAACAAAAATATATAGCACCTACTTAGCGATGAAAAGGATTATTTTAGCTGTGAAGAATAATACATAAAAATTTAAATAGTGAAAGCAAAATAATAAATGTAAAGAATAATAAATAAATACGTTCAAATGGTACTTGCGTTCCTTTTGAACCCTGATGTAGAAGTTTCTCGTACCAATAACCAGCAGTACTCTGCCAACATGCTAGCATTCCACTTCCCTGAAAATATCTTCTCGAACTTACTGACGTGTTGGTGGAACCGTTCCCCATGTTAATCCGAATCTGCTCCTAAATTTTCAGGGAAGATGTTCAGGTGTGAGTGAAGGATATGCATTTTTAGAGACATGTTACACCCCATGGCTTTGTACGCTGACAGCAATTCCTCGACATGAGCGACATAATCATCACTTTCGTTGTTACCCAAAAAGTTCTCACACACGTTTTTGAATGCAAGCCAAGCTCGTTTTCCTTTTTCGATTCAGGTGTTCAATAAACGTCGAATCTTGGAAAAGTTGTCTAATCTGGGGGCCCACGAAAACTCCTTCCTTGATTTCTGCTTCACTAAGACGAGGAAATTTAGTTTTCAAAAATTGAAATGCATCACCTGTTTTGTCCATTGATTTCACAAACTATTTGATCAATCTAAGTTTGATGTGCAAAGGCGGCAAGTACATACCTTCCTTCGGGACCAAAGGATCGTGAACGACATTTTTCTGACCGGGAGTTAAACTTTCTCGCAAAGGCCAGTTCCGTAAGATGTAATGTTTGTCTCGGGCTCGGCTATCCCATACAGAGAGAAAGCAGCAATACTTTATGAAGGCTGATTGCAGGCTCGTGAGTAGAGCAACAACTTTTAAGTCAGCGCAAATTTTCCAGTTATAATAATGATAACTGATTTTATCAAGGATTCGGCTGATGTTTTCGTACGTCTCCTTCATATCCACAGAATATTGAACTGGGACTAATGGTAACTCATTCCCATTGGCGAATAAAACAACTTCCCAGCATGTCTTTGATGAGTCTATGAGCAGTCTCCATT
>JAGDQP010027534.1:10127-24907 GCA_022664845.1 Lepisma saccharinum
TCACCTGTTTTGTCCATTGATTTCACAAACTTTGATCAATCCCAGTTTGATGTGCAAAGGCGGCAAGTAAATACCTTCCTTCGGGACCAGAGGATCGTGAACAACATTTTTCTGACCGGGAGTTAAACTTTCTCGCAAAGGCCAGTTCCGTAAGATGTAATGTTTGTCTCGGGCTCGGCTATCCTATACACAGAGAAAGCAGCAATATTTTATGAAGGCTGATTGCAGGCTCGTGAGTAGAGCAACAACTTATAAGTCAGCGCAAATTTTCCAGTTATAATAATGATAACTGATTTTATCAAGGATTCGGCTGATGTTTTCGTATGTCTTCTTCATATTCACAGAATATGCAACCGGGACTGATGGTAACTCATTCCCATTGGCGAATAGAACAACTTTTAAGCTTGTCTTTGATGAGTCTATGAACAGTCTCCATTTGTCTGGTTCACATGGCATCTTCAGTTCTATCATCAATGCATTTGAATTAGGGCAGAGCACTAAGCCTTCAGCATCCAAAAAAGTAATTTCATGGTTGACTGCCTGGTCCTGTAAGAAGAGATTTTTACGACCTTTTCTAAGAGACACTGTTGAAGTCGAGATCCAAGAAGTTGAGATTTACGTACTTGTAGGTAGCTTCAAATCCCTGATGAGATCATTTAATTCCGATTGAGTAACGAGGTGAGGTTGTCGATGAGCTGAATTAGCTGAACACTCTTCATCATCGGTGGACGTACCATCATTTGAATGTCCAGGCTGTGCTCTTTCAAATCACTTTCTGGCTCTAGAGTATAGGTTTCTGGGGGCACTGGGATTGGCAAAGATTCGTTGTGAGGAGCTGGTCTTAGAGCTGAAGGGATATTAGGATACTGAATTGTGTGCTTACTTTTGCTACAGAACCCAACGGTGGAAGTCTGTAAGATGACAGCGAGGCTCGCGCCAAACCATTGGCACAGCAAATGGTATTGATTTACGGGTACCTTTGAGCCATTTTGTCAAGCTACTGTAACAAGTAGTGCAGCAAACTTTTGGAGCCCAATCCTTGTCCTGATCGTCAACTAGGCAATCAAAGTACAATTTATAAGCAGTTTTAAGAAGCGGAGAAAGTGGTTTTCGTTCCGCTTTTAAAGTCAATTCCCCGCAAACATGGATGACTTTTACACTCGCGTGGCATAATAGAATAGTAAATCAATGGTCCAAAATTAATCACAACTAACACTGACGTACTGTAATTCACTTAGAAAAAGCCGGAGTAAAAAAAATACCGTTTTCCACAATTTAAACAACTTGCAAACTCAGAATCTCCGCCTAGAACACCGACAAGTTGACTCTCCGATCGCTAGACATGTACTGCGAGAAGATCAAGATTACAGTGCAGGACTAATGCAAGTTGAAACTTGTCGAAGTATGAAATTTCCTGCTCAATTTCCTACTATTTACATTTTTATGTATTATTCTTCACAGCTAAAATAATCCTTTTCATCCCTAAATAGGTGCTATAGATTGTTGCTATATATTTTTGTTATTGTTGCTATATATTTTTATTATTTGCGGGTTTCTTGGGGATGATGAGAGATCAGGAAGCTGTAATACGTCGAAAATAAGTGACAAAAATGCGAAAAAAACAGGGGAAATCGATCATTTTTAATGATTTTGTTTACAATTTAAGGAGGCAAATCCCCACTCCCCCAAGAACTACCTCCTTGCTACAACTATTCATATTTGAGAACTTTCCACCTCTCTAGTCCCTGAGGAGAAATGTACAACACTAAAATAATACTTTTAATCCCTCCAAATTATCGAAAAGTGATAAAAATAGGTGGGGGTTCCCCCGAAAACGGTGGGTGATGGGGGAAACGGATGTCATATTCGGATTCAGGAGATCATTTTACATACGAATCAGCAGGAATGGTGTCAGGGCTGAAAAAAATTATTTGGCAGACCAGTATTATTAGGGAAATTAAAAGTTCACTATGAAACCATCTGCTTATATTCGCTTTCAAAAATGCCTAAATTGGGGCATAAAACTCGTTCAGACTAGCAGTATGCTGAATTGCAAAGGACAAAGAGATCAGACATTTTGAACCCAATAGAAGTTAAACCTGCATGCAGGATGATTCAGAAAGTTAGTACCAGGTACAGAACTCGAAAAGTATGTTGGTTTGGAGTATGTTGTGCAAACCCAGGCCCGCACTAGCACGGTCCGGTCCGTGCACTAGCCTATTTAGTGCTTTTATTCTTGTTTCTTTTTTACTCAGTTTCGCGGGCTTTTAGGCCAATTACCTAAAAGAAAACATCGGCCGGGTATCATCACAGCAAACACTTTTCCTTTATTTTTATAGTAGGAAGTTTATTTTAATAGTAGTAGTCAGCACGAGCCGGCCGGGCTGGTGCGGGTTTGGGTTTGCAGGGCTTTATCTGTGAATTAAAAGGAAAGACAGTTAACACAAGTGCATATCCATCCATATTGAATTATAATACTGGGAAAATATCTCCAGTCCAAGAAATATATTTAGTGGGGGTTAACTTTAAAATTTCTAATAAAAGGTGGGGGCGCTCTTTCTCTTAATTGGAACCTGCCATAGAAACTGAAAAATTTTCAGATATAATATTTTTTAAGTTCCTACGGTTTGGCAGTTCCGATGGTTAATTTTCATGGAACCAATATTACGCAAGCAACTTAATTCGTCGCCAATAATTTGAAGACTATTGAAAGCACAGCATATAAGCAAAAAGTGTAATATCTATTAGAAAATATTGCAATGGGAAATGGGTTAGTATGAGTCGACACGATTCACAACAAACAATCCATGTAAACACAAAGGATTATGAAATGCTACATAATCAGTTTGTAAACCAGTCGACGCCGATTCTAAGCGGTGAGGCTTGGAAGTGCGGTAATCACGCCTACAAGAAAGGCATATAAAAGGCCGACCTGATACCTTTAGAGTATCACTAACTCATTTCGACTAGTGGTCACCTCTTCCCCTCTGACTTGGTTTGGAGTCGGTACACCCCTCTCTAACGTGGTTTGGAGTTAGAATCCTCACTGCAACTCTATCCACTCCGCAAAGACCTAAGCCGTATAAGTCGCTACACAAAAGAGGTGATCTACAATTAATCATTATAAGCCCATGTTCCGGGCCCTTATTTTATTAACTTTGATAATGAAAGGTGTCGGATAAAGTCAACAGTGTTCATGCTCTTATGATATAACCACTATAACATCGATCCTACGTCGGAAGGAATCTACCTAAGATCTATTCTAACATAAGTACTATCACGTCATTACGAACAAAACCAAAGATCATTACTATATACTAAATTGAAATGTTGTATTTATGCAAAAAGTGGTGTACCGGAAGTATTAAATTGAAAATTATAAAAAGAAAGTGGAGTTAATTGAAATTTATTTATGACCTTTAGGTATCTAAGCCTCAGCCGGGATAGGGAGAGGAAAGCTTTCGGGAAGGTATCGGCCAGGGCGTTTGTTGAAGGTGCCATCCCGGCATTTGCCTTGTGTAACCGAGAAAGAACTCTGGGAAAACCTTAGTCTGTAATGTCGGTCGCTGGGTTTGAACCCACGACCTCCTGAATGCTGCGCCAACGTTCTACCACTGAGCTAGGGCGGCTCAGTAAAGTGGAGTTAGTGTTCACCTTGTAAGAACAATTGCTTAATTTCAAACATTTTTGTTAGAAAATATTTAGAAAAACTCTACTGGTTGGGAACTATCATAAATAAATACACCTACACTCTAATTATGCACCAGAGCTCGCAACCATTGGTGTTTAAAAAAGGTTTCTCACACCAAAAATATTTAGACTTAAGCAACATTTCAAAAATTGAAATCTGATGGCACTTTCTATTTATTTTAAAGTTGATTTTTCTTATGTATATTCCTGGCACGCAACTGATTTCACAAATAAAATATTTCAATTCTGCATATGATCTATTATAATACAGTTTTATTTCAGTGTTCTGCATTCAACGGTTCTCGAGTTATTAGCGGTGGATGAAGTTGTTGGAGTAATACTGGTTTCATCAAAATTCCCGATTACGTGAAAACAATCACAACTTCTTCAACCTCCAGTGAATTGTAAGAAATAAAGAACAATACAAAAATATGTACAGTACTTATACATACAAGAGATAACGTACAGTGCATACATACGATGGGTTTCCACACATCGCCATCCAAGTTCAGGCGTATGTCGTAATGGCGTAAAGCTTTTGTATTGATGAAGAATTTAGAAAGTAATGCACAAAACCCACCTTTATACAATAAGCAGTTAACTTTAAAATTCAACCAACAGGTGGAATGCGAACCCAGAGCCCCGTGGCATGAACTTAAGTCTAGTGCGTCAGACCACCCGCTCACTTTGGTTGAATAAATTTGATTTATAGCCTTTAGGCAACTTTGACTTAAGGCACCGACCACTGTGATTATCAAATATATATTACTTGTATTTATTTGCATTCATAAGGCACACCTTTCAAATCTTAATTTAACTGACCAGTGGACATAGCAATAACACAATACTTTGTATGTGTCCGTGGGTGATAATCGTTCAAATGAATGTTTTGCAAGAACTGTACGGGCAAATATATAAGTTTATAATTCTACACGGGCAAATATATAAATTTTCGTTTATCATTTGATAGCTACCACATTGAATACTTATAATAGAAGACTAAATTGTAATATGAAGAATTATAATTATGTTATTACTAATTCTGGTGACAAACACTTTCAATACTTCGGTAATACGGAGTATTTGAGCAATGAAGTTTTACGGAAATTCCTGCTTATAAACATTTTGTGTCAAATAGCTGTAGAATACACAGGTAACTGTTTTATAAACCTCTTTGATGGAAGGTGTTTCGTACATACAGTGTACTCACGAACACCGTTAATAATTTAGATATGAATTCAGCATGACTGGCATTTTACTACAGCTTCAATTCGAGAGGTTTTATTTTCGCTTCTTTTGTTCCATACAATCTTGCTTTTAAGCGAGAACTCTCTGATACTCCTATTAAAATTATATTCTTATGTTTTAGGATAAAAACACTGTATAAATTTGTTTGATTCCAGTCATTTTTAGCAATCCGGGATCTAGAAGGGGAGTCGCCTGTTGGGAGCATTTGGGGTTCGCTATTTCGAATGTTTGAAATGGGAGGAGAGTGCACGACAAAGGACTTTGCCCATGCCCAATATTTCGTAGATCCAGTACCGATTTTCAGGAAATCAAAATAAGTTACCAAAGTACTCGTATATTACATCCAGAAAGAAAACAATGAACATTCCAACTTACTAATATTTGGATAGTCCTGTGACAAGACGGACTATGTAAAAAAACTGTTTTCTTTAAACTAAATTTTATGATTAGTCCCAGCTACCAGAAAGTAACGAAAAGAGGGCAGTTTATAAACCAGCTGAACCATGTCGTCCATATACAAGTAAAAGATATTATTGACTTTGAAAGTTTTCGAATGATAGAAATACCACATCTTAACAAAGTTATTACTGTACCTAACATTTTTTAAGAATTAACTTGGTGCGTTTTCGCATGAACTTACTGAGCATCCCTTATGCTCATTGATATATTTATTGATGATGTGTTTTCCAGACGGTGAAATACAGTGTTCGAATTTGGGCCATGGCAGCTGAAAGTAACTTGATAATATGACAAAATGATATATTTTAAACCTGGTAAGAAATATCTGTCCTTAATTTGCCAACGATGTAAATTGTAAAAGAAACATCCAATTATAAATTAACGTATGGGTGCTGTGCGTAGGTCAAGTTGTGCTAAAATGAACTTAGAACATTAATTAGTTTTAATTTTACTGTCAAACTAACTTATAACGATTTGCTCTAATATATTCATGTAATAAATTATTTGTAATCGATATTAATTATTAAATTTTTTACTGTTAATAAATTCTCATTGTTATATTTACGCAGATTTACTAAAGTCTCTGGTTATTATTTTGTCTTCGCTCTTGTGCACGTAGCTGTCTCATTATTTATGGCGATCGTAGGATTTATTGCTATTTTTTCTCATTTATTGTTGACAATCACTCACTATACTGTTACTTGAGTACATTTTCAACAAGAAGATTACACACACTATTTTTCATACACTGTGGCCACATGCACTCCATTCAAATAACAGTTATATTTTCTACAGTACAATTCTTTGGAAATATTTTCGTTGGCTATCTTCAGCGATGGGGAAAAGGATTCCCAACATCGTTGCTGTTTATTGATCTGAATTTCGTTAATAGTTTGATTTTGAGAGATTGGTGACTGCAGGATATATTGTTATTTCTGATACTATATTTTATTTAATAACTAACTGATTTGCCCGCTCGTTAGTGCGGAGTGAATAAAATATGTTCGCTAGTCGTCGGAACTGTCACCAATACTCGCTTCCCCGTGTCGGGCTTCGCCAATGACTTGCGGAGTTTTGCAGGCCTGCGTCCTCTTTATCGTAACCATACTTTCCGGAGGGCTGTGCCTCCAAAGTATAGATTTGTTCCATACCCCCGGAGGAATGCACCCCCATAGGGGAGTTTTGCTGATTTTGCCGCCCGTAGGTGTGGTTCAAACGGTGTAGAAATAGCTTTGGACGGCGATTTTGAATACAAGATTGCGCCTTTTTCAAAACTTTTTAATATTTTCTTAAACCAATCTCGACAATACATCTTCATGCCAAATTTCGTATATCTAGCTCAAACGGTGGGGAAAATGGTTTTCGTCGGCCATTTTGAATCCAAGATGGCGACTCATATGATAACTTCCAAAATGGCTCCAATATCTGATCATTTGCGAATAATCATTCCAATTGGTCAAGCGGTTTTGGCTTGATGAAAACACAAACACATTACTTTCATTTTTATATATACAGATTAAAAAATTGCTTATCTGTTGTTTAAGTCTTATGCGGATATAGCTCCTAGTTTTGCCTATATATTTTTTTACCAATTACACTCATAAAAATCGGAATGTAAATTTCAGATTTCAGCCATTATTTTCTTAAATCGATTTGTATCCCAGGTGTGTTCAGAGGTACATGTCAATGTCATGAAAACTACATAGACAAAACTAGGAGAAACATCTCGTACATAAGACTGAAAGAACACATAATGAATGTGAAATCTACTTTTACGGGAAACCGATATTAGGACTAATAAGACACCTTGCAGCAACCTATAGCTCGTTGAAGGAACTCATTAAACTTTTAAAGAAAGCATTAAAAAATTCACATCAGTAAACAGCAAGAAAGATTGAGATACTTTTCCATCGAAGAAATGAAATCATCACCGAACATAGACAGTTGGAATATATCTAGAGAATTTTCATTTGTTCTAGAGAACATATGTCACATGACTGGAAAGAAATGAATCTGGATTTTACATATTTTTGTTCAAATGTACTGCATTGATGGTACAAATATTGATTAAAGAGTATAATAATTAACAAGCATTGCAAATAATATTAATTAAAACTTATAACGTTTTCATACTTTGCTGCAAACCCTTTTGATCTGAAGAGCATCAGTGAACTTATAACATTATTGTTAAAAGTGATATGTAATCTTCAGGAAAAGAGGAAAACGTAAATGTTGTTTTTGTACCAAACGTTACGTTTTTACCTTTCATGCTTCCGAACTCCTTTATTGATATTGCACATGAAAAATCGAAGTTCCAAAATAAAATTCACAATAAAACGTTATCGACTATAATCCTTACCTGCATAAGTAATAAACAGACAAAACCAGAATATCAATGCGTACATGGTCCGCCCCTTATATGCTCGTGAGTCCTACATCATCATTTGAGGAATTTGTGCTTTATTGAAACTCCTGGAATATCTACGAAGAAGCAAAATTTACTGTAAGAGTTAAAGGAATTCTCATGTTTTAACGCCAGGTTTATACTAATAAATAGTTCGTGAGCGTTGGCAAAGTTATAAGAAAATTTGACGAATATTCGTCGTTTCTGACCAAAGTATCAATCATTAACAAGCAGCTACGAAACTAATAAATAATTATTGGCTGTTTACATTAAGGGTTGGATATCTGTAAGATAATTATTTTGAATCACCAGACGCTGAACAAGATGCAGTTTTCATATGTTGTTTTTAACAACAAACTCTTGCAAAGTTAAATCCTTCTGATTTTGAGATTTTTTTAAAAAAGGAATTTAACAATGTGTTTATTTTTCATATTAATTTTCTACAGATAGAATTGGAAAATGTCTTAACTCGATTGTACACACGTAAAACAAGGATAATGTTGCAACGTTGCTTTATATTTATACTGTTCAGCTGTTCTTAGAGCGAGGAGCAATGTTATTTCTTGTGATTCACGTAAATGACTGCTATCATCATTTCTTTGGAACTCTTATTGAATTTCTAAATTATTCTCACGGTGAAAATGCGTTGGTATTCTGTACCATTTGGAAGTTACCGTGTAAACAAGGGCTCCGATCCCGGGGGAAATTTTTGGGGCCAGGCTCCCCGAAGGTTGAAGTGGGCCCCCTAATGTGGGGCCCAAATGATAAGGTGAAGACGGTTCTCCTATTTCTACAGTGCATAGTCATTCGTTTTCCCCTCCTACTAAGCTTATCTCCCTTTGGCAAATCTATTTCATTGATAAATCCTTCTCTGAAACTCGTGTGCTACAGTACTTATGTATATAAATTACATCACATTCCTCTCCTCTAGCTAAAGAAGTTAATTCGTGCATTGCTTGTGTTGTTTCTGGAATTTCGTGCATGAAAGCGATAAAGACTATTTAGTAAAAAAAAAGAAAAGGAAAGAATGAAACAAAAAATAAAAACGTCATTTACTGTCATTTAAGGATCATTCATCGTGATTTAGTCATATACAAACATAATTTAAGAAAAGGAAAAATATACAAGGAAAATAAGCGACAAGAAAAACTCACAGAAAAGTAGGAGTAGACCTGCACTAGGAAATACATCCTTCAAATTGCTGTTTGGATGCAATTATTGTTTAACGTTAATACCGTAATTTTGAGCTTGTAATGCAACATATAGATAGGGAAACTATATACAGCAAGTAAAAAAAAAGTATTTGGACAAGTTCAACAAAGAGGAAAAACAGACTGTATCGCATGTAAACCATGGCTCATTTCGAAATCTCTTGCCCTTTTATGATAATTTGGATGGCTTAGATAGAACACTATAGAAATAACTACCACTTGATACACCTGTAAGTTAACAGGAAACGAAAGAGTGACGACTACGTAAATTCATCGCAAAATAGTATTTCGGCAAGCCCATACTACTCTCGAAAGAAATGTTCTAGGTATTCTTTTATTTAACAAGAGCAGTCTATGTAGTGTTTTGAAGTAATCCACACCGCGTCAGGCAAGCCAAGCGTGTTTGAAAGCCATGCTTTACCGTTGGATACATCATAAAGAAACATAACACAGAGCAAATATTACGGAATAGAATCAGTCCTGGCCAACCAAGAAAACTAACTCCCCGGAATGAAATCTACATTCTTCATTCTGTGAACAAAACTTAAAGAATTAGTGCTAAAGATTTGTTTACTTCACCCTCCTAGGATATGTAAGTTATTGTTACACCACAAACAAACCAAAATTCATTGAAAAAAATTGAGATTTAGAAGATGTGTATCTAGGGTATGAATATTGGCCACTCCATTAGTAATTACACAACCCCAAATCGTAACATATCCTCCAACATTTTTATCAGTTGAAGCAACGTTCTGCTTTCTGAAAGCTTTATTCTTCTTTCGCCACACGTCCTGATATCATCACTGCAATACAAGTTTATCTTAGTCTCATCCTAAAAAAGAAAAGAACTTTTTGCAAAGTTCCAGGCACTCATATTGATATTTCTTGGAAAATTAGAACTTCTTCTTTCTGCTTTCTTCTGATACGTATGTTTTGTTTCTGGCTACACATCTTCTGAATACCATTTTTTTTGTACACATCTACACACCTGTAACATTAACTTTGCATATCCTATGCAAGTGAAGTAGCCAATCTTTCGCACTAATTAGTTGAGTTTTGTTCACGGAATGAACAATGTAGGTTTCATTCCGGACACTCAGTTTCCTTGGTTGACCAGAACGATCCCCAATAATTGCTTTGTTTTATGTTTCTTTATGATGTATCCAACGGTAGAGCATGGCTTTCCAATAAGCTTGGATCTGTCCCAATACCTTTTACCTTTCGCACGTAATTTAAAACTAAAGTGAGTAGTTCCAATGCTTTTCAACTCATTTTGTTCCACATGCTGCTTCTTTATGCCTAGCACGGTGTGGATTGCTTCAACACACCACGCAGAGTGCTCTTGTACACAAAAGGAAACCTAGAACATTAATTTTTTTTCGAGAGAAGTATGGGGCTGCCCAAATACATTTTTTTGCGACGAATTTACGTAATTGTCACTTTCGTTGACTGTTACCTGACAGGTGTATCGAGTAGTAGTTATTTCTATAGCATTCTATTTAAGGTATCCACATTATCGTAAAAGAGCAAGAGATTTCGAAATGGGCCACGTTTTTCGTGTGATACAGTCTGTTTTCCTCTTTGCTGAACTTGGTCCAAATATTTTTTTTCTCACTGTGGGTGAGACAGAAGCTTCTTGAAGCATGCCTGTCACGATCGAGAACCGAGAATTAGAAGAAGAAAAACAATATTTGTCCAATAAAGCAATAAAGCTGAAGGGTGAGCCGGACAGAAAGAGAACCACATTTGGAGAATCTTAGTAACTGCTCTGCATAGACTAACATTATTTCTGTTATTTCCTAAATTTATTTTCTAGTAACAGCAGAACATAATATGCTTTAGTGAACTTTTTTAACGTTATACAAACAGTTAAATTCTGTGATAGCCTGGGGAAGCCTTCATAATGACTATATGTATATTATTAGTCTGAATTGAATTTGTATTAAGATCATATGTGCCTTCTTAGACCCTTATCTGGCAACAAAACACATATCTGAATGGCTCCCGCAAAGTTACACAGAAATCGGCGCCCTTGCGTGTAAATGAGAATTTCAATGTTATTTCGCAATATACGGAATGGCACGATGCCTGTTTGAAGGGGAGGGGGGGGGGGAGAAAGAAAGAAAGAGAGGGGGACAGAACGAAAGAAAGAAATTAAAAAGAGCAAGAATATATAGAGTGGTTCTGAGTTTCCGTACCAGGTCTTTAATTCGGCTCATATTCGATTCCCGGTGGGGGATCAAAAATTTCGGTGTTGACCCAGCATCGTGAGGACAACTGGGGAGCTGCTGTGAATAAGACAGTGGCGATCACAATGAGAGCTTTGGCTCTCCTCTCCCAACCCGTCTGGTCAGCGTGGGAGCAGTAGACCAACTCCTCCCTTCGGGGAGAGGCCTCATCCACTAGTGAATTGAATATGGCTGTGATTTATATTATTTACATACCAAAGTGCTCATACAGAATCACAGAATAACACTGTGACGTTGCTGAAAGCAGTTGCGTTCCGGGAATACCTCTACGGAGAGGGGATTTGGCTCCCTTTGAGAAAAGCTCTAAATTTTGTAGAACTTTTAGAAGAAACACTTTTCGATAGCTCATACCGTTTGGCAGCTACAAAAGTAAGTAGTTGGTCAACAATAATATGATGTAGAGGATTTTCGGAACATTTACTAACTCTAAGAGGATAGTAAGTAAATGTTCGAAACTAACGTAAATTACGAAATCGGATACGCGAAATCAGACAGTAAGGCTCTCAGAAACAGTGGTGCCCCTGCAATAGTGCTACGGGGTACTTCAAAATTTTAAATAGAAACAGGGGTTGACTTTTCTTTCTTTGAAACAAATATGAAATTTTAAACAGCATTTAGAGGAAACGCTTTTTGATATTTCGTCTCTTTGGCAGTTACAAAGCTAATTGACAAGTTAATCAACTATTGACCAACCAAATTAGGTCTTGTAACTGCCAAAGGATACAAGATATACAGAAGTGTTTCCTCTCAAAATTGTTTAAAATTTCATGTCTGTTTCGAAGGTAGCAAAATCAACCTCTGCTTCTATTTAAAATTTGAAGTTGTACTCCTTAGCCCTATTCCTGGGACGCCCCTGTTTCCGAAAATTTTACTATCTGATTCTGCGCATCCAATTTCGTAGTTCACATTAGTTTCGAACATTTATTTACTATCCTGTTAGAGTTACAGCAACCGAAAATGTCTACCCTCATATTTTTGTTCACCAACTACTATTGCCTGAATGAAAATTTTCATTTGACTTTTCCTCCGCCCATATGTAGTTCATAAGAGAAAACAGTCTATCCATGGTATCGCTACCTGGGACACACTACAATAGTTTAATAACCATTTTCGGTTATTTTGTGAAATGTTATTGTCTTTGAGCAGGGACGTATTTAGGGGGGGTCCGGGGGTCCGAATCCCCCAAAACTCAGAGTTTTATGAAAAAAATAGTATAACTTCAGGCGTATTTATATATATTTAATATACCTTTCATGCCCAAACACACCTTGAAACCCCCCAGAAGCCTTTGGGCTTCTCAGAAAACCAAATTCTGGATACGTGCCTGTCTTTGAGATTTGGCGATCTGAAATTGCCAGGTGTGTGTTTTTCTCCGTGGAACTGGGTTTTGCTGGCAGAATATTGCTTACGGGTTGATATATTATAATTGTTATTTGATACTTTATGGATATCGGGGACAAGGACAGCCGTTATGGACGTGCTATTTTGGTGACTGTTTCCGAAAATCAGACGAATGGTCACCTTAAGGTCAGGGATTAAATAAGGCACAGATTCTGATTGCATACCAGTAGAAACGTGGAAGAGTTTTGGACCAGAAGGTATAGATATTGTATCTGATGCAAAAAAATTATGAACAGGAGTATATGCCGACTCAATGGAGGGATAGTGTTATTGTACCAATTTTTAAGGAAAAGTGAGATATACAGTATTGTGGAAACTATAGAGGAATCAAACTAATATCACATACGATGAAGATTTGGAGAAAATTATAGAAGGAAGATTATGAAAAGAAACTACAATAAGAGAAGAGCAAATTGAATTTATGACAGGAAAAAGTACAACGGACGCAACCTTTGTATTAAGACAACCTATGGAAAAGCATCAAGAAAATCAAAGGATTTCATATGGTCTTTATTGATTTGGAGAAGGCCTACGATAGAATACCACGCCAGGAAGTATGGAGATGTTTGAGGGAGAAAGAAGTGCCAGACGAATATGTGCGGATAATCCAAGATATGTACACAGAAGCTATAACTCAGGTAAGAAGTAGTGTGGGATTAATACGCCAAATCCCTGTTATGGTTGTATTACACCAGGGTTCAGCCTTAAACCTGTACCTCTTCAACGTAGTCATAGAGGTTATAACTGAGAATGTGAGAGATGAAGCCATCCCTGGTATATGATGTTTCCCGATGATATTGTACTATGCAATACTAATACGGGAGAACTAGAAAGGAAAGTAGAGAGTTGGAGGAAGTTTCTGGATGATTGAGGCCTAAAGATTAGTAGAAAGAAGACTGAGTATCTTGAGTTTAACTGAGAAGAAAAGGGAGAAGTGATGCTGCAAGAAGAACGATTAAATAAAGTGAAAAGTTTTAAATGTTCAGGCTCATCTGTTACTGGAAATTATGATTTGGACTTGAAAAAAAACACACAGAAAGAGGGATGGCGAAATCGCAAGTAAGTAAGTGGCATTCTCTGCGACCGGTGAAGAATAAAGGGATGGTTTTACAAAACAGTGATTAGACCAGCAATGATGTACGGAGCAGAAACATGACTAATAAAGAAAGCACAAGAAAAAGAGATAGATTAGAAGTTACAGAAATGAGAATGGTACGCTGGATGTGTGGGATAATAAGAAGAGACATTGGGAAATGTGAGAGTAGGAGGAACAACTAAGGTTGTAGGGGTATCCAAGAAGAAACAAGAAAGAAGAATGCAGTTGTGTGGGCATGTAATGAGGAGAACAAATGACTATGTAGTCAGAAGAGTGATGACAACAGAAGTGGAGGGCAAGAGAGATGACGAGAGGCCAAGGATGAAATGGATGGTTTAGGTTAAGAAGGATCTTGGGGAGAAGAAGTTCATAACAGTACTTCGTGGAGAAGACTAATCAGAAACGTCGACCCCACGTAAGTGGGAAAAGACGGTCAGAAAGAAGAAGATTAATTCGTAATTGACCAAATATTACACCATAATTGTCGACAAATTATTATGTGCATAATATATTGAAACACAAGATCCATTACGTGCTATAAAAGTGGTGAGTGGGCCTCAGCCTTCCCTAGAAACTCGGTGGATGGGCTCAGTCCTCCCGAGTCCATCCTGAATTTAATCCCTGTATAGAGTAAATTCTTCAATACTTCCTTCATGGCCGGTTTCACCAAACTTCCTTAAATGTTAAGGAAGCGTTAAGTCCATTTCACGCTTCCTGACAGCGCAAGAGTGTTTCACCAACCTCTCTCAAGGTTAACAGTTCCTCAAACTCGCCCTTAACTTAAGGACGCGATTTTTCTCCCTTAAGTGTTTAATGCTGCCTCAAATTACGTAGGAATATGGCGGACAGCTATGCTGATTATAGTGTATGATTTATATTTTCCTAAATACGTATCCATGTACTTTCGGAAATAACGTTGCTTTTCTTACTTTTCCAATGTAAATATGATGGTCGACAATGTTTATACAAGAAATACTTAAGAAGATGCATTCTTTGGGCAGTTTTACAGGCAACACATTTGT